>JADDOH010012438.1:0-52207 GCA_016648135.1 Agrypnia vestita | reverse complement strand
TGTCTAGAAGGTTCCTGTACATTCGATAAACTTCTTGAAAGTTCTGGAAGGAGAATGTTTTAGAAGGTTCGCGAAAGTTCTATGACGATCCAAACAGTGTACTAAAAATCTACGCACGCGAAGCCGCGCGGGCACAGCTAGTTTGGAATAAGCAGCGAGATGCTTGTGCCAGTGACAACAGGAAAGTCAAATATTGCCAGAGAAAAACAATAATTACCCTATCCCGTAAGGCGCATAGGAAAATTATTATTAATAGTACCTAAAACTCGCTTTTCCGAGACGTATTACTTTTGTCCGCACTTTAACTAATTCCTCGTTTGATGTAAAACAGTTTCAGGAAGCTGCTACTAAAGTTTTGTCGTGAAATATTAAAGCTGCGGTTTGATGTTTTAATGCTCACATCAGGATATTATAAATATTGAAACCCTTATTAATAAAATAATGACAAATCACATTTTTAAAATTCGAGTCAAGTTTGCTAAGTTTTAAACGGAGGAAAAGTGTATGAAGATGAATTCACAAAATATTAATGAGAATTTCACGCCGCTTTGGTATAGGCACAGTATACCCAGAACAGTAGTTTATCTCCGGCTTGTCGCCGAGTTATTAGCCTACTCTTGCGTTGACGCTAGGGTTGTCACGTTACTCGTAGCGTCTGAGATTCCGACGCATAAGGTAGACACGAAACCCAAAAATGTCTGTAAATAGTATACCTAGTTTCTGCACTTAAATTGCAAGAACGCTGATTAACATCAACGTAGACTTTTAAAAACTAACAGTCTTTATGATAATCAACACACCTTTTTAGTAAAGCACTACAAACATAAAAAAAGGCATTTTTTTCAGGAAGAGCATTTTTTTCTAAAGCGGCGGCTGCGAGCGCGAATGGCACCGAAGGCACGGCCCTTACTGCCGCCGCCTTGTGCCCCCATATTCTGTGTCAGTGTGTGCGTCACAGTGCGGGCGTACACGGCGCCGAGCACGCACGCACACATTCTAATGGGTAGCGGCCAGTTTGTACGAAGACGTATTACTGTTCTTAGTATATTGTGGTACAAGCTTCTTAAGGATGCTGATTAATTATTGTACGCTTAGTCAACAAATTATTGTGTTAGGCTTTCTACATCGTAGATAAACCCATTGTTACCCTGTGGTTAAGTCCTTTAGGACTATTATCCCGTATTATAATATCAATAGCTCAGCATCCAATCAGTTTTGTACGCGCACGACCAATAATGTGAAACCACCACTTGTATACAGAGACAGTTATTTAATGATGCATATTTGATGACGTAACATAATCGATATATTATATTTTATAACCAAATCCTATCACACATCCAAATCCATGTATGATAAAGTAAAGAATGAAGATATTCGGAATTAATGTGAAGCTGATCGTAGCATAATGCATAGAATAAAAATAGGGTCGCTCAGGTGGTTTGGGCATGTTGAGCGAATGAATGAGGAAAGAATGGTAAGAAAGATATATAATGCAATTGTTGACGGTGCCAGAAAAAGAGGGCGACCACGGAAGACGTGGCATGACCAGATTAACCAGACACTAGTCAGAAGAGGACAGAAGACCAGACACAGGACAGAAGAATATGGCGCTCTATCCTCTCTGACTACCCCCACGGGGAAACGGCGTGATGGTTAGTTAGTTAGTTGTCCCTAAAATAACGCAGGCGCTGGACATAAAACTCATCATCTTTTAAAAGATTACTAACGGGTTAACGATTTTATATTACCGTTTCAAGTGTACACATTTTTGAGACAACCTGTATACCAACCAATATATACATTTTTATTTCAATCTAGATCAATACAAAATTGTACCGAGAACACAATATTAATAAAGTAGCGGACAATTTCTTGTAAAAATGCCGCATCGAAGGTTCAGATTGATTTTTCCATAATGAAGTTATCCCATCAAAAGAAATATTCAAATAATTTTATCCTAAATGCCATAGGCAAAAAACAATCGCTTTGTTCGTGCAAAATCTGTAATTTTAGGTCAAGTCCGTTAACCGTACACGTTATAATTATAATTTTAATTGACAAGCGAATTATGTCTTATGCAAATACAATATATATGTCCCGACAGATCTGTCTGCGGTCTAGATCTCAGACAATATTGCCAGAGCTCTCCTGGGAGCTTGGAATATCCATCCACCACTTGTATACAGAGACAGTTATTTAATGATGCATATTTGATGACGTAACATAATCGATATATTATATTTTATAACCAAATCCTATCACACATCCAAATCCATGTATGATAGAGTAAAGAATGAAGATATTCGGAATTAATGTAAAGCTGATCGTAGCATAATGCATAGAATAAAAATAGGGTCGCTCAGGTGGTTTGGGCATGTTGAGCGAATGAATGAGGAAAGAATGGTAAGAAAGATATATAACGCAAGTGTTGACGGCGCCAGAAAGAGAGGGCGACCGCGGAAGACGTGGCATGACCAGATTAACCAGATACTGGAAGTGGTCCTGTTTATAACATATTGTCACGAGATTATAAAACAATAAGAACTACACAAAATCATAGTCTTCCGAACATTCTAGCAAAATTTCGAATACACAAAACCGTGCCGGAAACTTCGAGAACATCGGGTTTTTATACCTATAAATACGCGACGGCATCACACCGAGAACACAATTTACAAGCGAAGCAAGACCATCTAGCGGAAGCGGCGGCTAGTGCGAATTATAATCGAGCAGTGAAATATATTTCGAGAGTACCTACCGGGCGTTCGATAGTGTTTGATAGCCAAAAAGTACGATAAGAAACGGGCTGTCTGTAAAACTCTCAAAGGTGACAATTGGTGCAAATTACATAATGGTGGTTACGATTATATTTATGTCCAGTGACTTTTTGTGATAAAATAAAACTATAATTTATTTTATCTGCATGCTATCGCTGCGAAACCTTGACAATATTCTAATTTAAGTACTGTACATTTTCGGTTGCATTTTATGAATATTTTCAGGCAAGTTTTATTTTTATTGAATAGTTGCCCGTGCCCGGCATTCTGATTGATTTTTATATAATTACTTTATTTATTTATTTACAGTATTCACAAGTTCACAATACAATAAATCGAAGAAACAATCTTGAAATATCCTACTGGAGCTCAATTATGAACGACTCAATATATCAATGTAATTTCAGATCATAAACGCTAATCTAACCAATTATATAAGCAATAAAACAAGAGAAAAGTATGAAAACAGTAATAAACAAAGTATGAAAATAGTAATAAAAGAAATAAATCAAGAGAAAAGTGAAATAAACAAAGTACGACAACAGTCATAAACAAAATATGAAAACAGTAATAAAAGCAAAAGTAAAAAAAGTAATCATTTTTTTTAAAGCATAGTGGATGCATCTTCGTATTGCTCAGAACCTAAATATTAACGATGTACGAAACATTTTAAGCAAGCAGGGGGGGGGAAGGGTAAGGTGAGACGATTGACTACACCAGTATTTCCCCCAGGATCTTGGAGTGCAGTTGAACGAAATTTGGTAAAAATAACCCATAAAAACCGAGTTTTTATTATACTCCCTTTCTTTCGAAATTAAGTTTAACATCATGAAATTAAAAATTGATTGACTGAAAATGAAACATGTCTAGAAAAACGTCTATGTCAAGAATCTCTAAAAATATCTCTTTTTCTCCATTTGAATTTTCTTTTCGTTTTATTTTACATTCAATTTCTTCTCAAAAACCGAAGGGTGCTGTCATCTGTGAACAAAATGTCATAAATTTTCGAAATTCATAGTGAAGTACCTATAACACCGACGGAGTAATTGAAATTTTAAATATTCCGCGACGTCATCAGTCCGCCGTTGGTAGCAATCAAACTGCGGTTCAAACGGAATATAACGATGATGTTTTGATTTAAACCTGGTATGGATGTTGATATTTTTTAAGTGAGCGTACCTATATTTTTAATTTTAATCGATTCACGTTTTTTAAAATCATATCGGTTATTCTATTCATTTCCTAGAACATTTGTATGGTTTCCAATTTGAAATTACCATTAAAATCTGGAAGTATCCAAAATTATACTATTATTATAAAAAAAATTTAGAGTCAGACTAGTTGAAACAGGTTTCGCGCCTTCTCCACGCGTCGGGGTACTTTCTCACTTGTAAGGTTAATTTATTTATGGTTATATTTAAAATTATACTTTAATTTTAAAAATTTAAAAGAAAATTTGTTACATCATTTTCATCGTCACCACGAGTCTGCCTGCAAAGTTTCAGCTCGATTGGAATACGGGAAAAGGGTTAAAAATCGATCCAAAGTTTTTTCGACAGACAAGCCAACAAGCACCCGCTACGAGTTAAAAGAAAGGGAATAAAATATATGTACAACGGGGAAGGGGAGCCTAGCCTGCCCGGTGAAATGTGCCAGAATTCGAATTCCTTATTAGGTTTCAGTTCAATAGATGGCGCTAGTCATTTCCTCAGTGAGAGCGTATAAGCCCGGCACGTCATTTCCCTACATATGGCTTTCCCTACATATTTATTACGAATAGCAGAGAAGGAATATTATGGATATCAAAAGATAATCGGCGTTCAACATTCTACACAATTCTCACTGCCTGGTGATGCGGTTTATAATACAAATGAGGTTGTTAAAATTACATAAAGGTCCATTGAGATTTGTTCAAGTGAGAGAAAGCGTTCTTTTGCGGGACTTCAAAGTCAAGGCGAGAAGTTGGTTGGCAGATGAAAACAGAAACGGTGAATCCCAGCATGAATCTAGACTCCAAAATAAGGTGAAGAATCCTACCTTGAGATGCTGCATGCTGGTGTGAGGAACTGGAATGCCCTTTTCTCCAATGATACTGGTCCAGATGCCGACACCACACTCCCGTCGATCGCCGATTATTTAAAAAATAATGCCGAGATGACATGGGTTTACAAGATAATGTTTCTTGGGCGGTGGTCCAAAAAACGAAATTAAAATAGAAGCGGTAAGTACAGTATGCGGTTTTTTCACTCGAAGACAATTAAGAAGTGATAGGTGCGGTAGGAATAATTAATTACATGCGGTCGAGCCCATAAGAACAACAGATGTCGTTAGGCGTATTAAAAGGTGGTGGACGGAGAGGGAATTAAATTAGGAATAAGGAAGGATTAATGACCAAAAAACGCAGAACCATACAATTTGAATACAGTATCAACCAAACCGCGCTTAATCCATTAACAACTATTAAAGACCTGGGAATAACCTTTGATAACTCCCTCAAATTCAACCACCACATAGACTCGCCCTCAATACTCTCGCAAATAGATATTAATATACCTGCCCGGTCTCTGAGATCCCAAACACTATTCCACACAAAGGTCTACAATACCAACATAGGTTATTTCTCTCCTCTACCTAGAATGCTAAACCAGTACAACGAGGTCACGTCATGTAACCCCAACATCGACATATTTCACATGGCACAACCTCAGTTTATGAGAGTAATTATATCGCTCCTGACCGAAAATAGTTTGAGCGTGTAAGACGGATTCTTCGGAAATCAACTTAAACAAAAATTTTATAGCCACAAAGCGCGGGTACACATTTTCTGACTCAGTTGACCTGGGAGCCTACATGCCTATTATGTCGTGCGGAGAATGTGAACTTCGTTCATCTTGTAATCACTTATTGTACTATACTTATATTGTATAATGTATTAATTTTAATGTATTATCGTAAATTGTAACTGTACTAATCACCTTGTCCTAAATGACTATCCATTAGGGTCATTCTGACCTGTCGATAGTCTTTAAATTAAAAATAATAATAATGATGACGAGGATTGGTGGATCTCCATCTCACTGAAGTCAAATCCAGCCATGAGAATCGTCCCTATTCCTCCAGATCTAACACTGCCCAAACCGCTGCCAATACTATGTATATACATTTATATATATATATACACGGTACGATGTCCTGAGGGGACTAATTTTATTTTTATTTTCATTTATTTCAATGGCTTATTTTACAACCCTTGACGACTTTGTAACGAGTTGTATTCGATGTATAATCTCATAACCGTCGTACCTTTCCTATCTCTTGTTTTGTATATACAAACTATTGTAACTTTTCATCTATTAGGTAGGTACTTGTATATTCAATAATTAAAGTTCGAAGCATATTTTATTAATAAATTATCTTAGGGCGGTTAAAACACTTATTTTCCTTAATTCAATTTGAAGAAGTTACAACACCTTTGTATTTTTAGACTTGAGTCACTCATTTGAAAATTCCAAAAACTGGCTGAGTTCTAGCTATTTGAAGTTGACGTGGTGGATTTTTAACGAATTACATTTTGCGTTTTTTTGAAACTCCCTTTTTCTGAATCCTGTGTATCCTTTGTATTTTTATAGTGTGTTATTATATACTTTGTATTCTGTATATGCTTATACATTGTGTTAATACTTACTACATTTAAATGTCGTGGTGGTTTATGTATATTATTTTGAAAAAATAAAGAAGTGAACTGAGGGACAATGAGTGCAAAATTTTGGATGGCAGCCGTGCGGCCCAACTCTGCTTTGCAACGCTGGGTTGCACGGTTGCCTTTAGCATTAAAAAATGCCAACCTTACGGCGAATGAGTAGGATCGGAACAAATAATACGTGCGGAAATTGGATGGAATGTTCTAGTGAATAGTGAATACAGTGTTAAAGCGATTATAAAGTGTCTATTTACGAGTGATAAATTTACGAAATAGTTCAATTATATAGTAGTGTTGTACGTGCAATTAATCAATTAATCGGTAATTAATAAATCGTGTATTAAATTCCAGCGTTCATTTATTCATCCTGCAGCCACGACACGTGACAGTATCGAAGATTCCAGAACGGCCTAGCGCAATCTACGGCTTTCGGGAAGCATCGAGAAGCATCTATGAAAGCCTGGAAGCTACGAGAAAGTTCTCCTAAATACTGGAAATTTTAGAGATTTTTTAACTCATATGTATATGAACTGAAATAATTTTGTCATAAAGCTTATATTTCCACTCTCGCGCGCCTCGGGTTCCGTGGACGCGCCTTAGACCGCGCCGGATTACAGGAGTGAGTGAAGCCATTAACGAAATCCTTTTAAAGGTGGTTCACTTAAAAATGTCGAGGGCGGGCGGCGGGAGGCGTGAGGGTGAGTAATGTAGGCCGCGGTTTACCCCTTTCTGATGGCGCCACCACCCGCGCGCACTAATCCTGCTCACCAGCTTTTAGCCAAATACTCCGCAGGACATTTCTGATCATCCAGCCTACCAGAACATGGCCATAAATTCAATATTGTCACGCCCCTTCAAGTTCTACAATACTATTTCTAACGATTAATGAAATACATTAAAAGTAACCCATAAAAAAGTTTTTGTTATACTCCCTTTCTTTGTAAAATATAACAACAATTAAAGACGAATTAAAACATATAACATAACACTAAACTTACAGTCATTTAATATACAGTCGAACTCGGTTATAATGAGCTCGGGTATAAGGAGATCTCGGCTATAATGAGCAAAACTGTGAATTGATTTTGTTTTGCGCATATTCCCATACTCTCGTTCTCGGTTATAAGGAGCGCGATTCCCGGATATACGGAGCAAATTTTAGAAACTGTGCATACATATTTGCTTGAGTTACAGAATAAAAAATACGTACTCATAACAATGAACTTTGCTTTTAAAGCGGCTCGCACTTAATTAGGGTTCATTTTATGATGTACACAAACTTGTGTGTCCGAAAATGCCACGTGCACAGGCAAAAAATAGTTCGTCGGCATTTCTTATCAAAGGGATGTCGAACCGAAGGTCGAGAACTGTCATACAACTCCGATTATTGGGGTTTCCAAAATGTTTGAGGTGACAGTTTGTTTTATGCAGTTTACTGTATTAGCATTTGAAAGCCTAATAAGTTAAACAAATATATAAAAAATCCCGGATATCAGAAGTCCCGGCTATAAGGAGCAAATTTAGTCGGTCCCGTCGCGATCCTTATAACCGAGTTCGACTGTATTTCTAAAATGTCAGATGTCTTGAGCTTTGATACGACACTTCATGCTTTGAAGATTAAATTCTAAAAATATTTGTCAGTCAATTAAGATTTTCGACATTCGTAGTGAGGTACCAATTATGAATACCGACGGAGTAATTCAAATTTAGAAAATATAGAAAATATCGGGCCGCCGTAATCAAACTTTTCTAATGATTTCAATTTGAAAAAACCAATAAAATTTCTGGAGAACGCAAAAATCTATGCTTTAAACGAACTTTTACTTTAATCAACTTGAAACAACCGGCCCTTAGAAGTTATATTTATTTGGCGTACATAAATAATCACGTGCTGTGTTTGTATGTGTTCCTTATTTTAGTCTTTAATTATGATACTAAACTTGAATTAATAAATACAAAATATTAATTAAAATCACCGGTTTTCTCCAATACTTTGTAAAACAATAAAAGAATGGAATAATCGAAATTTAACAGCTTATAACTTGAGTCATGTAAAGTTTTGTTTTTTATACATATATATATTTATTAATTTTTTGATTTTTATTACATTGTAGATATGCCAAACTGCACAGCAGTTTTACGGCATGGTTGCCTTCAATATTTGACAATAATTTTTATTTTATAATGAAGATAATAGGTCATTATCGAGTGTTGCATGTTTTTTTACAAAATGATACATGATATGTAATTATAGATTAATGTAAGATTAGGTACATAGCTTTAATATATATTCTTTTAGCTTGTACTTTTTTGAAGCCAATGGAGTTTTTTTGTCTTGCATCATCTCAAAGAATTTTTTATCTAATTTATTAAAGATTCTTGGCACAATATAATCTCTTTTTCTTTCGCCATACACGTTCTTAGTGATTGGTATTCTCATTGTTCATCCTGTCGATCTGGTTGCATAGTTATGGTGCGTGTCAGTGTGTATATTAATTTTATTTATCATTTCTTCTAGTATTATATTATATTTTACTTTTTGGTCAATTGGTAATATTTTGCATACTTTGAATAATTTATTATAATCATCCTTGTACATACATTTAGTTCTATTATCTACTATAAGTTTTAGGAATCTTAACCCATTACTGCATAAAGTTTGCTTTAGTACTAAATCTAATTGTCATGTTAAATAATGGACAGTTGGGGTCATATAAAAGATCCAGTTAGTAAAAAACAGAGCACGTATACATAGTTATGATTTTATGACCCGTCCGATATATCGGACGCTATGCACAACGGAACCATACACTTCTTTAGGGCTAGAAAACTGTCCGCTAACTTTGGGCGGACAGTTCTCAACACGGTTGGCCCCTATTGTGCCAGTTGCATAGTAGCCTTACTCTCGCAGATGTCTCGATGACAAAGATGTGAAAAAGTTGTCAAAGTATATTTTTATGCCACTTTGGCTGGTAACTTTCCGAGCTCTATTAGAGTGAGAACTACATCCCCGCCTAATCCGAAATCTTTCTTTTCTGCAGTTTTCCCTATATATACGCTAAAAGCCACCATACAACCAGTGCTGGCACACATTGCCCAATTTTTGAAGCCAAATCTTATCGGCTTTCCTCTAATAAATTGTTTGGCGTAATGTTTTCCATAGTATGGGATCATACATTCGTCGACGCTATAATACTCATCTAATCCATAGTGTTTTCGGAAAGATTCACCCAGACTATCTAGCAGTGGACGCAACTTATACAACCTGTTAGAAGAAGCTGATAATAATGTATTATCATTCAGATGTAAAGATTGGAGTATCGCTTCAAATCTGTTATATCTTATATTTCCTGCAAGAATTTTTGGCACATCATTATCTCTAGAAAAATACAGTCTTTTATTTGGTAACTTGGCATAGCACGACAATAACATAACACCGAAAATAACGTAAATTTCATCTTCTGTAATCATCAAAATTTTATTTTTCTGACCCGCTTAAAGATTTGTTTGGTCTACAATTTGTCTTACTAAATCTTTGTGAAAAAAAATCTTGAAATAATCGAAGGGGTCTTGACTATTTTGACTTTCTTCTGATGATGGTTGTCTGCTATATTCTGGGCATGTGAAGTTAGGTAATTGTTTTTTCCATAATATTGTTCTTTTATTTTTAGCCTAAGACTTTTTTGGTGGATTATTACGCGCTTTTAGAGAAAAAAGTGGTTCATTATCTTCATCATCGCTTTCTTCACTCGATGAAGGTGCCTGCAAAATTTCAGTATTTGACGATTGGATACCTGAAGATACTGACGGCATAGATAGCATCATCTCGCTTTGCTTGTAATTGTTGTAGATTACATCTACTTTGAACAATGTGCGTCCCAAATGGTTTAGGTTGGCATCATGTTCATCGTCAGACTTGTCACTGTTCTCATCCGTAGCCTGACCACTCCGTTCAATAAGCGGCTCAACGTAAACAAGGTTCACCGCGGTGTCATTGTCATCTTCGCATTCAAAAACCGATAAAATTTCGCACCTTCAAGCTGTAAAAGTTGTCTTTTATTATTTTATCAAACACCAAACCTTAGAGCCCGCTATGCATAACGTCCGATATATCGGACGGCATCAAAATCACACACATAAAAAGCAAAGAAACAATTTTGACATAAAATAAAGCTTATTTTTACATAGATACACATTATTTCATCAAATATTATACATTTTTAAATTTTTTTATCGTAAGTATTACAAGAAAAATAAAATAATGCTAACCATTTTCTTAAAACAGTCCGACCATGATCCGCCATTTTCGAAAATGACAAATAACAAGCAAAATATGGTATTTAACCGTTTCAAATGGGGTTTCCAATATAAAAAAAATATTGAACTATCGTTCAAAACAAAGAAACTACCAAATCATTTATTTTTTCTACGAAATATATTAAATTTACTTGCGTCCGATTTATCGGACGCTATGCTGTAATGGGTTAATTGTAACTGTTTGATTTTATCAATGTATGTTTTATAGGTAAGACCATAACTGCTCACGCCATAACTGATAACCGAGTCAACCATCGCGAAGTAAAGAGAGTACAGTGTGCCCCGAGAGTTACACAGTCTTAGCATGTGAAATGCACTTAGCATGGATCTCAGTTTTTTACAAATATTATCAATATGTTGTTTCCAATTAAAGTGTTTATCAACTATTAAACCTAATTAAGTATATTGTTCCACCTCTTGGATTTTTTCACAGTTGCAGTTTGTCAGATTTGTATGGTTGGTATGTAGGCACTCGTAGCAATGTCCAATGAGATTAATTTGATTTTTTTTTTTAATTATTAATTCGTTCAATGCGGGTTTTTCTCGATAATCGGCAATAAGATTAAAATAAATTTTCCCCCTAGACAGAAATTAAGCATAACAATAATTTGTTTAACGCTTATATAACACTAGCTGCTCGTACCCGGCGTTGCACGGGTTAAGGATTAAGTTGAAAATAAATTTGTGGGGGGAAACAAAGGTTTGATTCGAACGGTATAGATTTGCATCGAAAATATATCAGGGGGAGGACAAAAGATAAAAGGGGAGGGAGGAAATGTTACCTTTGTTACCAGCCGGGTCCGCGCGGTCTTTCTAAAAATGCATGTTTAATCTTGATTGTGTCAAATATTTTATTCAGTTTATTACAGTTAGTAGGAGTAAGCGTCCTTTATACGTAATGGTTCAAAATAATTCTCAATCTAATGAATAATTTTTGATAAAAATTAATAATAAAAACATTATTTATTATGCCTTATTTAAATAACTCCTTATTGTTTTGTATAAACAACACATCCCCTTGGTCCCTTCGCAAGGTAAAAAACATTACAAAGGCTTCAGAACCGAGGCACAATCCTTCAAAACAATTTTTTTATCCTTTCGACAATTCAACATATTATAGACAAAAAAAAACAAAAAAGTCGCTTAAAATCTTCTGAAAGCATTTGTATGTATTTACGAGTAATAAATACTTTTATACATCTACATTATCACATATTCACACATTATCACACAATATACATCATTTTATCATATACAATATAATATCTAGGTATACATATAAAACTCAATGTCTGTCTGTCTGTTCTCTGTAAAAATCTACACCGTTTGTCCGATTCGACTCAAATTTTGCATACATATGCTTTAAGACTCGGTGGGCAACATAGGTGACATTTCCTCCCTCCACTTTTACCCCTTCCCCTCCCCCTGATGTATTTTCAATGCGAATCTGTACCGTTCGACCGATCTGACTCAAAATTTGGAAACTTATTCTTTAGGACCCGGCGGGTAACATAGGTGACATTTCTTCTTCCCCCTCTAATCCATCCGCTCCCCCAGATATATTTTCTGTAAAAATCTACACCGCTTCACCGATTGGAACCAAATTTTGCATACATATTCCCGACGGAAAAAAGGCCATATTTCTTCCCTAGACTTCCTATCCATCCCAGCCTTGATTAAATGGAAACATTGTTTTAATTAGGGGCTTTGCAAAAAAATGGAACCTTTGTTTCCCCCCACAAATTTATTTCAGACTCAATCCTAAACCCGTGCAACACAGAAAGGAAGAAAGCTGGCTGAACACAGTGATCGAGTAAGAACGGAGATACGAAGTAAAGCCTAGATGAACGGAATGGTAAGGCCTTAGAAATCAGGTCCCAATAAAAATATGGAGAAAGAATCCAGACAACTAATCATCATAATATTACTACTTCCTGCCATTCTTAAATGCCTTGGATTTGTGTTAAGATCATCAAAAGATTATAATTCTGTAAAAACATGCCTTGTCTGTTTCATTTTTAAAAATTTTCTGTTAAGTTTTGTATTGTGCATCTAAAGATTTTATTTTTTGCACTGTATTAATTAATTATTATATATATTCTTTTATATATTAACTATTATATTATATTTTTTGGACTTTATATTTTTTATTTATAATAATTATTTAATATTTTTTTACATTCATTTTATTTTATAGGTACTAGCTGTAACCCGTCAAAAATGACGATAAAAAAAGATTTTTTTACTACATATAAATAGAGAGATTTAGAGTAGCATGTTGGTCTTGAGGTTAGGACACTCGCCCCGTGATCCAAAGGTCGCGGGTTCGAACCTCACTCCAGACTAGCAAGTTAGTCCTATTTTAATAGCACAAACGCTTAGCTTAGTTTGATAATAGTAAGAATATTGATGTGACACGTATTCCGTGTTCACATATCTATTTTATTAAAAAAATATATATATATATATATAAAGAAGTTACGGACATTACACGAAGTTACAAAAAGACAGACGGGCGGACGGACGATTAGACAGACAACGAAATTATTATAATTGGGATACTTTTTTTTATTTATGTAGGTAATGTAATTATGTAATGCATGCACTTTTTTTTAAATTAATATTTTTTCCATGTACACGCTCTAAGACCGTATAAATAAATAAATAAATAAGTAAATGGAGGATCGTGAATTCCGTGGAGTACCCGCTCATCCTCCTCACATAAATCCTCCATCGGTTTCGCCATCCTCCAGTTCATACTCCTGTTGTGGCGGTGTCTACGATACGAGGCACGATGAAACTTGACTCATTCTAATCTGAAGGTAAACTCAGAAAGACTCTTAAAGACAAAAATTCAAATCCGTGTACAAGATGTTTGATTTGACTGTGATCATCACATACATCATCTAGAACCATAGACAACTATTTATTCTGAAAAGTTACACAAACAGAACGAATTAAATTACAATAATTTATTCCGGTTTACTACAACGATAAAGATCTAAAACCCAAACGAAAATTGTCAATGTATGACCTTTGACATGTATAAATAGACGGTCTCTACGAATAATGTCGAATCTGTAAAAATTAGATTTTTGTTTTAATATCTTAAACTAACAGAGTTTCTTTATTTTTTCGGACAATCTTAATTTTTTTTAAATATTCGTTTAAAAAAGCAAACATATATAGTATACGCAGGGACTGTGTAAATAAACTTAAAGAATGGTGAGAATCGGTGAATTTCGAGACTTAGCGTGTACGGTTATGAAATCAGAGTGTCATCTCTAAAGAATATTGTGGGAGTGTAATCCCTGTCTCAGAAAGGAAGAAAGAGTCTCCAATTGAAAATCTCATGAAACTCTTATTCGTGAACTAAGCGAAGAGCCTGCCACAGGCTAAGCTAGCTCAGTGCAGCGGGTGGAGGATCCGCCCTCCCCCTGGACACCCATCGAGCCTCACCAGGCCGCCTTTCTTCTGGCAAGACGCCCAATGTACTGAAACATGCCTTAAGTATGTGGTGCAGTGGTATCGGTACGGTTAATCGGTACTCTGCTACACCATCTTCCACAGCAGGCGGCAGGGTCCCTGGCATGGTATATTATATCATTGACAATTTAGCTAGCTGACAGCTCGAATGTCCTTTGCATCGAAGTACTTGATTTGTACTTACCCTCGTCCGCTCCCCACAGGTATCACTCTGCCAGTTATTATGTTAAGTCATATATTCAGTATTTACATATAAGCGTTAATAGATTGAGATTAAATATAGTTTGTATTGCGTCGCGGATTAAGTGAAATATTTTACGCGCGTTAGTAAGTTGTATGAAGCACGCACTCCCGTGAATGTAATGCGTAGTAGTGATGGGTCCGCTCTGTACTCACTACTACAATGTAGTACTACACTACATTGAAGTGCACACTTCGCACATTTTGATGTGTAGTGCACACTACAAACTACAAACACCAAAGTTATTGAAAGTATAAACTTCAAATACTTCATTTCAAAGCGAACACTACAAAGTACATACACTTCAAAGTTATCGAAAGTATGAGAAACACATTTTAAATAGTGTATTTTTTACGTGAAATTTTTGGAAAGTTGATGTAGATATATGAAGAAATTTCTGGAATCTGTAACAACCCCCCCCCCATGGTTTGATTTTTTTTTTTTTTAGTTCTCCAAATGTTAAAAATAAATTTGTATTTGGGAAAAAATATTAAATTTCATTACTTCACTTCATTAATACTACAATTACTTCATTACATTACTTCACTTCATTAATACTACAATTACTTCATTACATTACTTCACTTCATTAATACTACAATTACTTCATTTCATTACTTCACTTCATTAATACTACAATTACTTCATTACATTACTTCACTTCATTAATACTACAATTACTTCATTTCATTACTTCACTTCATTAATACTACAATTACTTCATTACTTCACTTCATTTCGTAGTACTACAATTGTGGTGTATACTTTGTAGTCTTCAAACTGGTGAACGTGTGTGTGTTGTAGTCTTCATTTTGAAATGAAGTTTTTCCCTTCGCTAATGCGTAGTGCTAGTCTGGCGGCGGCAGAGCGAATGACGTCTCGCCCGGCGACTCCTTGTCTTCCGCTTCTGTGGGTAGGCCGTTGGCTTCTCGAATCCTCTCCGTCGCGCCGCTCCTACTGGCCCTAAGATGTCGCTAGTGTTTGGTTTGCGAGCAGGTCCGCCACAAGTACACAGCTGAGATTCTGTCATACATTTTTTACTCTAGCCTCCTAGTGGAGTGGGTACAGTACTGGTCTCTCGTACCGAGGGTTCGATTCCTGTCTTTCACTCCGTTTAGCTGATACTTCACTATCCATCCCCGTTGGTAATACTGAATTCTTCAGCTTCTCATTGGTCGGCTGTAGTTTCAACTATGTACAGATGCCATATTATTTATTTATTTATTTCAATATATGGCACCTTTTACATAATAATATATACAATAAATCCAAAGAGTAGAGCAGCAAAAAATTATAAAATTGACAATATAGTATAGATAGTTGTTTAAAGTTTATAACAGTTATTTAGAAAAAGGAGATGTGAAGTATACACAAGGTTAGACAAACAGGTATAATCATTTGTTTGTGAATGCATTATGAATTCAGGACGGCAGGGTGTAGAGCTTTTAGTAGCGAATATTTATATTGTGCTAAACTAGAAAAAAAAACCGGAGATATGCGTATAGGTGTTAGCTAACCTATGCAGTCTGGGTACAAAAGAGTTAAAATGCGAGTTGGTTCTAGTGCTGTCACAATAAAATAGTGTAGGTATTCGAGTAGCTCTTTCAGGTGCATGAAACATAAACAAACACAAAATATCAGGGGTGTCAAAACGCGAGTGAATATTTTTTTTTTTAATTAAATCAGTTGCAACTCTACAGTTGAATAGTGGCAATAATCCAGTAAAAATTTGTAATCTTGTGTAGTTGATATTTTCAATTGGGATGTGAAGTCGATAGTTAATGTAACGTAGAAAAAAAATTATCACAGACTATAACAATTTTCAATAGCAGACTAAAGCAATTTTACCTTTCCCAACACCTTATTTTCACCATCCATCTCCTATTCGTCTTATTTTATCATGGAGGACATTTTTTCACTATGACACACGGTACCGGAAATATGTTTCAATAGGCATGATGACAGTATTAAAGAGTTAAAGAATAAGTGATTTTAGAGCAGAAAATATTTTGAAAGGATTCTAAAAATATGATCCAGTTTTAATATACACATTTAGATTAATAAGATTTTCAATAAAATAAAAGTATAAAATTCTGCACTCCGTCACCCTGTCTCTTAAACTATTGTCATGGACGAAATGCAAAGTTTTCTTAGGCTTGACTTCACGTAGATGTCATGACACATTTAGACGTTTTTGAGCAAAATTAAAAATATGTAAAGGAAAATGAAATTATTTGCGTAATACTGAAATAATGTTATTTTCGGTAATAGTCGACGTACATTATATAAGGTTTTTTCAAAATCTGTCATCATGCCTATTGATCTACTAAATTGTGTTGTCGGTTGGAAGGAATTGCCAACTATAGCTAGACCGCATTCAAAAGAATGTGCGCAAAAAATATGTGTGTTGTTACGATTCAAAAAATGAACCCAAAGAATTTTTTTTTAAAAGTAACCTTTTTTAAACTAAAAAATAAATATTTATTTGGAATATCATATTGAGGCTTGTAATACGGGCTTGTCAGGCAACTTTCCTCCGCTTTCTTCTTACCGGACAAAGCTAGGGAACGGTCTTTTGATTGTGGTTGAACTATAGCAATAAATCCACCACTGTATTGATATGCATACAAAAAGTGAATATGTTAAAATAAAAAATAGAATAATACGATCTCACTCATACTTATTTATTTACTTTTTTACGCCCATTACAGGCTTTTACATAAAAAAATAATACACAAAATCAAAAAGTATATACATTAAACAATATCGTAAAATATAAAATATATGAATATAAAGTACACGTATAAAAAGCAATAAAAGGTATAAGCAGTGAAAGTATCAGGTATATAAGCATTAAAATATGAGTATAAAAATTAAAAATATAAATTTAAAACATAATATAAGCATTAAAATGTGAGTGTAATAATTAAAATTAAAAATATAAATTTAAAATATAAAATACGGAGCAGTAACGTGTATAAAAAATATATATTACACATTATTACATGTATATGTTAACAGCCAAACGTCACAAAATTTATAAAACTGGGAAGACTTCGGTGGCTGGGTCATGTGCAGAGAATGTCCGAGCATTAAGCACCAAAGTCCCTGCTGAACTCAAGGCCAATGGGGCGGAGGAGCTTAGGAAGGCAACAATTAAGATGGAGTGACAGCGTCCTCAAAGACATCTCTGCCTTGGAACTTCGGAACTGGAGAGAGCTGGCACTAGACCGAGATGAGTGGAGGAAGATTATTGAGGAGGCCAAGACACACCAGGGGTTGTGGTGCCAGGAGTTTTCTTTAAATTTTTTAAATTTTTATATTTATTTTCTTTACATTTTATAATATTTAGTCCCACAAAACGACTAAAAAGACGTTTGTCTGTAGGTTCATTTTTACAATTGTAAGTTACACTATTACAAAATATTATCCACTTTATAAACATAAGAGATAAAAAACGAAAATAATTAAGAACAAAAAACAACATAAAATAAATTTTCAGTACAAAGTTAAAAATTTTAAGCAAATTAAGAAAAGAGCAATAAATAAAGAAAATAGCAAATTAAAAATATATTTAGCAAAAATTTTTAAAAAGAAAGAAAAATATATATAAATATAAACATCACTGATTATTCAAAGTCATTATCATAATAAAACACTTAATATAGTTCATAAATAACTAATGTCGTTTTCTATTAACCACTTTTTAAGTTCTGACACCGACTTTGGAGTTTTTAGGCCTGAGGGAAAGGTACTTTGTATTTTGTTCAAGAACATTGGAACTCGATATTCAAGTGTCCTCAGACCATATTTGTTTGTTATTCTTGGTATCTATACTAATATTATAAAGAGGAAAGATTTGATTGTGTGTTTGAATTGAATAGGCTCCGAAACTACTGGACCGATTTGAAAAATTCTTGCACCTTTAGAATCCTTCATTATCCCTGATGAACATAGGCTATAGAATATTTTCAAAAAAGTTAAAAATCCGTATGAAAACTTCGATAATGTAACCCAACGTGTTAAAAAATATCAAAAAAAACTTATATCGCGTACGCTGTGGAAATTATTGACAATAGAGCAAAATGATGTACTACAGTTTTATAGAGGACATTAATATCTAAAAAAATCTTAATCCTAGATATATGGTATCTGCGATACCATATATCTAAGTATTACAGTTACGTTACAATAACTTATGTTAACATTAAATGGAAACATTGTTTTTTAGAGAACAGGGGAACCTTTGTTTTCCCTCACAAACTTATTTTTTACTTAATCCTTAACCCGTGCAACGCTGGGTACGACCAGCTATTATTATATATTTGATTTGAAGCGCATCTTGTGTTTTTGCCATGATCAACTACCTTTTTGTAACTTTCATTTTCGTGATTTTCTTTTATCAGCAGAAATATAACTAGTCCAAGAATTGGCAAAATATTTACGGATGAATATACTAGTTTAGTATTTTGTCTTTGCTCAAAAACCTGTGGATTTATTATTCTTTTTACGATAGCAGTTTGTAGATTTTGTATCGGCTTAATATTTGAATTGCTGGTGATGAGTGATGATGATATGTTAACAGCAGTTAGTAATGAAATAATGTTGTCTCTCTAAGTATAAACTTTATTTTCACTATTTTGAGACAGTCTGGCCGGTGCGGTCCATGAAATATGAATAAGCAAGCGGTCCGCAAGCTCGGCCTAATATATTTATTCGCTGAGTCAACCCTCCCCGGGCGCCACCTGCGGGTCACCTTTCATCCCTCGCGGCACCTGCACTACCCCCTACCCCCGGGCGGGGTAATAACGGAACAGCTCACAACATGCAAACTGAATAAACCTCTGCAGCCTTACGAATGTCACGATATTCCGCGGACATCTAAAGATAGAACGCGACCACTATAAATTGGCGCGCAAGGGAGGGCGTCCCTGTCGCGTAACATAAGTTGCCAGGGTGTAAGTTTATTACACAATACATAATGTACAGAATGCCGGTGCCGTAATGGCGGCCGTTCTATCTGTCAAAGTGTCAGACGGTAATATCGGTCCATTATCTGCTTCTTCAGCTTCGCAAAACTTTAATACTTCATCGGCAATTGTTCTTGCACCATCCCGACTGATTAGGATGTTTTGGACATATTAATTGAGTGTATATTGGTAATCAAGATGTCACAGTAATGTTTAGGGTGTCTTTATTAAATAATAACACTTTAAATATAATATAGAATATGTAGACTTTTATTACATAGACTTCACTAGATCCTCCATAGGACGTCGACAGTTGACAATAATCTTCTTCTTCATCTCTCTATGGATTGTGTAGGGATGTGCCCAACCAATCAGTTAGTGATGTGACACCGAGTAAATACAAACTGAATGACAGGGCGAGGGGTTACCGCCGGGTGCGGGCGGGTCGAGTTTTAGTTCCAAAGTCGCTGCACGCCAAGTTATTGTGGTCAAGCAATAGTCCAACTGACGCTCTACGGATGGTTGTTGACAGACAATGGAGGGTTCAGTTCTACTGACGATACAGAATGTACTACGAAATACCTACGATACTGTATACAGACCGACGCCCAAAAAACATTGAAGAGTATAAAAAAACTAACCCATAAAAACCAAGTTTTTACTATACCCCCTTGAATATACTCTCATTGAAACAGGTTTCGCGCCTACTCACGCGCCGGGCTCGAAAATTAAAAAATATATATATCGTTAAAATTTAGAAAAATCCAAAATTATATTATATTTATTATAAAAATTTAAACAAAAATTTGTTAGATCATTTTTATCGTCGCCACGAGCCTGCCTGCAAAGTTTCAGCTCGACTGGATCACGGGAAAAGGGTTAAAAATCGATCCAAAGTTTTTTCGGCAGACAAGCAGACGCTACGAGTTAAAAGAAAGGGAGTAAAAAGATATGTATTGCTAAATGAAATTGATGTAGACATATTGAAAAGTGTACCAAAAACGGCATGTATCACAGGAATCCCTAGTGAGGAGAACTAAGAACACAAACACCAACAACCACTTATTGTACATACTATTACATTACATACGTATGCTTGTATCTGAATAGAACATATAAAAAATGTATATATTTTTAAAAAATGTTTTCCCTGATTGCCCCTGGCTTTAATATACCAATGCACACCGCTGGTGAATAGGATTAAGAAAGGGTCGCTCAAATGGTTTGGTCATGTTGAATGAATGAATAAGGAGAGAGCGATAAGAAATATCGTCTACAGATGAATCGGAAGGCGTGACCAGGTAAACCAGACTTCAGACACAGTATAGTAAATACTGTGCTTCAGATATATCTTGCTATAAGCCTCAACAATCGAGCCGCTTTTAACCCTCCTGTTCCGGTACGGGGCACAGCTTTCACCCCAAAATTTTTATTTTTTAAACTATTTAATAATTAATATAGATGAAATTGAGCTGATATTTTTTGCAATCCTTATAAATATCGCATAGAATACAACACCAAAAGATTAAATTATCATATGTAGCAAGACGGTCAAAAGTAGAAATCGTTATGCGGCTACTTGATTCTGTTTGAAAAGCTTCTGTCAGTCGGATGCTAATGAGCTATAAAATATATTACGGTTTATTATAAAATGGCGACAAATTTAGTAGAATAGAAGCATTGTAAAAGAATGTAATTAAAAATATTATAGACCATTTTCAAAGCATTGTACTTCATTAAAACACAAAATTGAATAGGGTAACGGTAATTCAAAATGTTTATTTTAACGTTTGTACCCAAAGGTTAAAATAAGCATTTTGAAAGAGAGAACAGGCATGATGACAGATTTAGAAATAACCTTCTATAATGTAGGTACACGTCTACTATTACTGAAAACAACATTATTTCAGGCTTTCTTACCTTTCAATCTACCTTCGTGAAGATACAGCGTGACTTACACCATTCTATGCTCTGCTTCTAAGGGCCGGTTGTTTGATCAGTGGTTAGAGGAATAGTTACGCAAAAACCATTAATTTTAACAAAAACGGGTGATTTGATTGGTGAAAAACGCAAAAATCTACGCTTTTTTCTTAACTATCCTGAAGCCTGATCCAACAACCTCCCCTAAACTATGCAACGCAGTTATTTATATGAGAAATATACATGTAAGTATTTTATAGGATGGCCCAGAGCTCACGACCTGTACGAGCTGTCTTAAGTGATCACTCTACACAATGCAATTGGAATTGGTGATCGTTGCACTGCGTGTAGTGACCACATAAGCCAGCTCATACAGGTCGTAAGCCCTGGGACATAAAAAAAGTAATAAAGGTTTCCATACATGTTTCTCATATAAATAAATACCTTTGCCTCTGTGAGACTTCTATAGTTTATCTTATTTATGCAACGCAGAATAATCTTCAGAATATTGGTCATCAGAACAACTTCATCATAGAAATTTATAATGATCCTGTAACCCCCAAATCATCGAGAGTGGCTCGATGATTTGGGAGCCACATGAGTTAAGTACTCACTTATGGTAGAGAAAGTACAAAAAAAGTTTCTAAGAAATGTCTACATGAGGGAGTACGGGCATTATCCTTGGCTTTACCCAACCGAGTTCCTTCAGGGTATGCTTGGCTACAATAGCTTAGAGACTAGAAGGAATGTGTATCTGATTACGCATTTTTATCGATTGTTCGCGGTATGATCGATAATCCTGAAATAATGCGGAGTATTGGTTTGTATGTTCTCGATAATTACCTAAGACAGCGTCAGCATAGATTGCTTCACATTCCATTATACAGGACCAACCTGCCAATGATTGTGCCTGTTGGAAGAGCTACTGCTATGCTGAACAATATTACTCTGGACATTGATCTGTTCCATGTCTCTGAGAGGGTTTTCCGAAGCAGGATTCTCATACACCTTTACATGAATGAATTTATATACGTTTGATATTTTGTTGTTCGTATATTTTATCACTTGTTAATAATATTTACGAATTAAACATATGTTTGCAATGTAAATTTTATATTAAAAATAAATAAATTGAATTGAATTGAAATAGGGTGCCATTTTCTTGAGAGTTCAATTAAAAAGCACTATAACATTTGATGACGTCTTTAGAAATACCTAGAAAATAATTAAACGGTCTGGAGTATTAAATCAGGTTCTAACGATTTGATAAACTTTTTATCACGATTTTCACCCCCGTTAGCGGGTTAAGTTGCCACCCCTGTGTGAGGGGGTCGCCGCGGGACCACTGCGCGCCGGGTAGATTTTATCGTTAATTCGAGTCTTAAAAATACCCTGATTAACCCATCCATTAAATAAATAATGTAGGCTTTTAGGCTCATTATTTAACCGTGATTGTACCAACTGTACAAGCCTCTATTCTATTATGCTGCACAAACATTTTAATAAACTAAAAATTGTGAAGTTTGTGAACGATAAATTGAGGATGACTCATCTCGATGGATATACAAAATTATTGAAACAAGGCAAAGTTTGGAGTGGGAACTCGGAGAATGCTTGAGATATGGAGAGGCCTTTATCCAGCAGTGAATTGACAATAGCATGATGGCAATTGATGCACATATTTTTACGTTAAATTAAAAATATTTTTGCGAAATTTTGATGGAAGTGGAGTTATTGAAGAACATATGCTTTTAGACTTTGGTGGGGCTTTTATTTTTTAAACAATTTAATGTAATTTCTTGGTTCATACATATAAATGCTACACAAAAATTAAATAACTATTATGTTAAAGAAAACACGTTATTATTGTGAAGTTACAATTTCAGAACAAAGTTCTGTGAATTATTAAACAAATTTATATTAATAAATTAGAAAAGACATACAGAAAAAAGAAAAGATATTTGTGACTTTTGCATTATAATTGCTTTAAAAATGGAATAAAAGTTTTAATCAATTAAAAAGAGACTACATATAAGGTTAAAAAATTTTCGTTAACTTGCCAGACTGCCGTGGCGAAATTGGATAACGCCACCCTCGGATAGAATGGAGATCCGTTGGTTCGAATTCCGGTAGCTGTTAAAATATTTTTTCGTTACTTTGATTTTTCTGTATGTCTTTTCTAATTGATTAATAAAAATTTGTTAAATAACTATTAAATTAGAATTCGATAGAAATAATACCTATTTTAAAAGGTCACATCAAAACCAGAAGACCTCGAAACCACTATCCGTTGAAAAATATTCATAAGTAAAATATGTATAATTACTCTTACATATGCTAATATGTCTTCTGCACGTGTATACGATTTTGCCATTTGTTTTTTTTTTGTTCTGGCACTAGAAACACACGCATTACTAACACAATTTTTAGAACATTCATATAATAAGATTCTGTCAGTCTTATTATATGAATTTCTAAAAAGGAACAATGTAAGGATGTGTTCTTCTTTTATTTGTAACCCGCGAAACACGGTAAGTATTTTTTTCAGACATCTTTTATTTCTTTTAAATTTCTGTATTCTACAGTAAATTGTACATTTTAAAATGTCGCTTTGTAATACCTACAACAGTTGGCCGCCTGGTAAGGGTAGATAGGATGGGGGAGGCTTAAGAAAGGTCTCCCAGTATTTAATATTTATATTTGGAAGCCGGAGTCAACATTTCTGTCAATTTCTAACCAAACACCACGTGACAAGGGTCGGATCGCTTTATGCTCCCCGACCCACAATACTGAGGTCTCATCACTTCCTGGGATTATTGTCCGAAGGGATTCGACGAAATACATTTCGGAATATAAATAAATAAATAAATTAAGGAAAATAAAAAATAATCTTAAACAAAACTTTAACCCTTTTTACATTAAACAATTATTCTACACATATTTACACTTGGACTTATGACTCACTCAACTCTCACTAACATTCCACTTGATACTTTGTAGATACATAATAACTACCTTTTGAAAATAAATACCACTGACGAATTCGAAAAAATTATTATAATTGTGTTCTATAACGCCACTCTGGGACAGGCGTAGCCTAGTAGACTGGCATAATCCACAAATTAAACAAAACAAAAAAAAAGTGTAATTTATCTTATGTTTTATTGTTAAATTAGTATTAAGTACCTTTATTTGTAAACAAGGATTTTTTTAAATAAATAAAAAAAAAAAGAATTACAGCGGTCGGAAGCCTTAAAAATTACTATTACTTTGTGTAAACAAAGCAAAAATAAATAACTATAACCTAGCCAACACAACCTAACCTGGCACTGATCATAACTAGGGAATGTAATTGCCCTTTCGAGATCTCTCGAGATTAGAATTTCCAATCCCGCGGGATCCCTACGGATAGGGATCCCGAATACTTTTGTGTTTTTTTTTGTTTACAGAGCTGAATAACAATTAACGACAATGCCTTGCATTTTTATATAAGCAATTTTTATAAAATGTTCATTATTAATCATTGCATTAAAGTTTTTGTAGGCGTTTTTCCAAGCATCTATCAGTCAATGTAGTAGAGTAAAAACTACTAACTAGTAGTAGTTTTTATTACTATGTTAGGTTGATAAAATACAGCAAATATTATTTATTTATTTATTTATTTAATGTTTATGGAAGACCAACAGCACAAAAAAAAAGCATAGAAAACATTGATACAATATAGATGGCCAATTACAGGTCTTCACATTTAGAAATATGTCAGTAATGATAAATATTTATGATATACTAAGGCATATTAATTATATAGAAAGAAAGAATAAAAAATTTAAGCAAACAGAAATATGTCAGTAATGATAAACATTTATGATATACTAAGGCATATTAATTATATAGAAAGAAAGAATAAAAAAATTTAAACAAACAGAAATATGTCAGTAATGATAAATATTTATGATATACTAAGGCGTATTAATTATAGAAAGAAAGAATAAAAAATTTAAACAAACAGAAATATGTCAATAATGATAAATATTTATGATATACTAAGGCATATTAATTATATAGAAAGAAAGAAAAAAAATTTAAACAAACAGAAATATGTCAGTAATGATAAATATTTATGATATACTAAGGCATATTAATTATATAGAAAGCTATTATATAAAAATATTATATATATAAAAATAATTATTGAAAGCTATTTTCATTATTTGAATGTGACATGAACATAAGTTCTAAGTACTTACTAAAAGCTCTATAGACAAATACAAAACATAACAAATGCTGATCAATCCCGATAGTCTCGTCCGATTTTTCGGTTCAGGATTGATCTCGTAAAATGCCTCGAGATCTCGCGGGATCGGGATTGCATTCCCTAATCATAACACGATCAGAGCAGACCGCAATGTTTCCTCTGAGGGTGATCCAGGGTTGGCAGTCGGAGCGATACTGGCTGTGTGCCGTTTGATTGAAGCTATTGGATCGGCGGCAGCTAAAGATTGTACGTTCTAGTAGCTTATGACTATACGAAACTCCAAAGTGAGAACAAAATCGTCCAGGATAAGATGCAGGACTATATTCCTGCCTTGATTACGAGTCGAAAATCTTCAAGCGGCCATGACCTAATATCGATAGTCATGGAGATGTGCGACATCACGGTTTGCATTTTTTTTTCAATATTCCTGACTTATTTTTTGCAAAACGTTGGACTATCATTACAGTTACTTACATCGATTACGAAAAATTCATTCGTTTCAATACAAGTTAAATAAAATGATAAAAACCCTGAAAATTTTCCAATTGGAATTCGAAGGTTTTTATTATTTTATTTGGCTTGTATTAAAGGGAATGAATTTTTCATATTTGATAAAACTTACTGTAATGATAATCCAGCGTTTAACAAAATATAACTCATAAATATAACGCATATCTTCATAACTATTGATATAAGGTCATGATAGCTTGAGCATTTTCGACTAATAATCAAGGCAGGAATACAGTCCTGCGAGGTTATTAATATTTTACAAATAACCCTGTATAGTGGTTTGGTTTTACAAATAATTCAAACACTGTATTGTTAACATGATGCGCGGTCAAAGACGTCAGAGGACAAGTTCACTGCTCGGATCACCCGAGAGCTCGGTCGCTGGATAAAGAAGAACCCTCGCTTGTTACAAACGTGACGATAATTTGTTTCGCAGTGGCGTCGTCTGGTAGTAATGCCTCTCGACAGCCGACAGCTCATTTCCTGTCATTGTCAAGCGGTGATTTTCCAAACACGAGTCGCGTCGAGTCAAAGTCACTCGAGGAAAAATTCAACATTTTGACAGGACGCGTCGGGAAGCCGCGCCAGGCGACGCGCATCGATCATCCCGATTATAGAAGATTCTAGACACAAAAACATTTACCCTGTGTGTTTATTGATATACATTAACTAGTTATTACCAATGATATAATAAACAGTAGATACGTTACAAGCGTGAAATCTTGGCAACTCAAAAGTACGGTAATTGCCTTACTTGCATTCAAAAATGTCCTTAGGTTTTCACGGCCGTTCAAAATCTTCTGTGTATAATTTTCTGGGATACTCTGCCGTATATATGTGACCTCTCTGGCCAACGTTTCGGATCCCATTGCAGGGTCCATCATCGTCATCACATCAGCCCTGATGATGGACCCTGCAATGGGATCCAAAACGTTGGCCAGAGAGGTCACATATACACGGCAGAGTATCCCAGAAAGCTATACACAGAAGATTACTTGCATTCGTTATCGAACGGACCTTCTTTATGGTCGGGCGCTACGCTATACGACGGAAAAAGGAACAGGGTATCGTACACTATTGTAAGAATGAGTATGTTATTTTAGTCACCGTGACTTCAAATTACCTGATTTTTACGTGATTACTTGATTATGTGATTTGTTGTCTCTTTCAATGCAAAATTTGCTACATATGAAAGCCGGCTAGTATGGGATTAACGTGTCTATATTATAATACGTCAATGGTTATTACTGTGAGAATGAAGGACTGATAGATTAAACTTTAGACACACTTTTAATTTAGTTTTATTAATTATCTTAGAACTATTTAGCACAGACCTTTAGCAAGTAAAGAAAAAGACAACCGGGAGGAAGTTAGGTTATTTTCCTGTCATCGTGCAACTCAGACAAGTGACAAGAGATGGCGCTAGGAGTAACAATATAAAGCGGTAAAGAGTATAAATTTGAATAAATTACAACAATTACTGTCCGATTGGTAGGACAAATGAGCGAATGAATGAGGAAAGAATGGCAAGAAAGATATATAATGCGAGTGTCGATGGCTCCAGAGAGAGAGGGCGACCGCGGAAGACGTGGCGTGACCAGATTAACCAGATACCGGAAGAGGGTCCCGTTAGAAGCCTCGACAACCGGCGAGCTTGCATGCGAAGATGTATGAATGTGGATGAGGCGAGAGTCGTATATCAGGACAGAAGAGCGTTGCGCTCTATCCTCTCTACCTGTCCCACGGGGAAACGGCGTGATGGTAAGTAAGTAAATACTCAAATCGACGTAAGATTTATAACTCGAGATAAAAGGATTCCCTCTTCCTGTATCCAGTTCAGGTCAGGTGAACTCTGTGTGCCATCTGTTCCCCCCGCCACTGCTTCCCCTCCCCTTGGTTCCCCTCCTCTTGGTTGCGGTGTAAGCGATGTCCGTGTCCATATTTAAATAACAAATTCACTAGCGGATCGATATCTTCATTGTTGACCTTTCTTTGTGCAGTATGTCCGTCAGGATCCCTTCGATGCAGCCAGTGAAGTGCATTGGGACCCTAATTTTTAATCTTTTTTTAATCCTTTTTTATATTGTCACGGATCGTGGCTGCGGGGAGATTTATTAATTTCCACTTACCACGAATTAAACATAACGTTGTTTTTTAAATTACACTGTTTCGCAGTATAGCACTCGTATATGAACACTGTATTATCGCTGGGACCACTTTATTTATCGCTTATAGAATATTAAATTCTCGTACATAAAAGTCACACTTCCTTATTTCGTCACTATCGGTAAGCACTCGCCTGATTGCTTCGCTGGTGTCCGTCGCTCCTAAATTCGCGACTGGGCATACCTGAACGAACTGTCAAAAAAAAGAACTTATATCAAAACGCGGGGTTTTTTGAATTCTTGAAAAGATTATTTTCCTTTCTAGCGCTTAAGAGAAGGTTTATGTCGCTGCTAGGCTGTTCTAGTCATCTCCCGGAGGATGTAGATAATATATGGGTAATTCCCATTTTTTATCAAAAAATACGTATAAAAATGAAAACTTCCTTGTAGTAAAAGTGATGATGGATCTTATTAGTTCTGGTCTTTCTCTTCAAGGGAAAAATATTCACCGAGCTTGCAGCCCTTAAGGTAGTGAATTATAGGGGTTTGAAAAAAAATGTCCTCCGTGGTAATGACCTCATGTCCGTGCAAGTGACTACATGAATGTAATACATATATGGGAGTGACGTACTACAAGGAGGTGATAATGTTTGGAAATAACCTTTGCATTTCAAAACTGTATTTATTTTAATTCGTTTGCATTTGTTTCAGATTCGTTTTCGTTCACAGTTGTATTTTCGTTGAGGTATCCCTTCGGCAGTTTTTGAATGCTTTTTGTGTTTTGGCATCTAAAATCAACAATAAATGGATAATAAACAATAACAAAATAAATAAATGAAGCAAGCATTTTGTAAAGTCGCGCCCATATACTATATAATTGTCAGTTCCATGGGTCAATTTTTATCCACGGATCCATGGAAGTGACGTCCATGGAAGGGACTTTTTTCATTAAAATCGTAGAAATAACAATAACTTAATAAACCATGAACATACAAATTTAGTACAGTGTTTTTGATACATAAACGCAATTAAACCACAAAAGCAAAGTTCATTATTGAAGTGTACATACCTTTGACGATCAACACGGTTGTGACCACTTATGCTTTACGGATTTTGACACTAGGAAACTAAATAAGATTTTCTCGTAGCGGTTACAACGCCGGTAGAAACTGCCAACTGAGTCAAGATGGCAGAAGATTACTTAGTTTATTCACAGTAGCGTTTGTCAAAAATACACAATATTTTTATAAAATATGACTGGTGTGACACTCATCCATGGAAGGGACAAATAAATTGATCACAAACTTTTATCTATTAAAGAAAAAGAATGTGTATAGCTATAGACATTATGTTTATATATTTAAATAGTAAATTTATATAAAGACATGATATTTTTTTCCCACAAAGCTAGAGTAATCACACCCACGGAAGGGACATTTTTGATGGTTTGGCACTTAATAAAAAAATAACTATGCACTTAATTTACATATATATATTCTAAATTTACAATATATTACTTTTATTTTGTGAACATAAATCACGATCCCGGTATTTAAGTACTACAGCTTGGAAAAATATTAGTCACACTGGTTTTTTTCAAAAATGGGAATTACCTATATACTGTTCTAGAGCCTTCCATACTGTTCTTCCAAAGGGACATTAGAAGGGATTTGGGCAGTGCGCTAGCGCGTTGAGAGTGAAAATTTAGATTGCAAAGGAGTTCACGCGCACCATGCCACGAAATATTTTCATATAATTAATAATAGTAAACTTTGTTTTCACCATATATTATTTGTTGAAAATACCAACATGTTTCAGGGTCCCTTCACCAGGACACAATGTAGGTATACTCAACATGTTGGTATTTTCAACAAATAAGTTTATTCTTATCCACCACAAAATCATTTTCCTCCAGTGGCGTGCAGCGCATACAAGCAAAAAAGCTGTGCACTAGTAAAGATCCTGGGAAACAAATATTAACTTATCTTAAGAAAAAGTTGATTTAAAATTCTAGCCGTAATTCGTCCTACGGCTAGAAGTTTTATTTCTGACGTTTCTGTTTAACGTGACGGCGTGACGTATCTGTTTTTTTTCGATTTAAAATTGTAGCCGTAATTCGTCCTACAGCTAGAAGTTTTTTTTTCTAACTTTTCTGTACCTAACTTCATGTCAACTCTTCATTTATTTCACTTGTTTGCGCACACCAAATTTGTTCCACAAATCTAGTCAGGTCGAGAAAAAACTCGTCCTGAACTGTATATTTTTACTTAGCTCTATGTCTGTGAGTTTTTTATAATAGACAAGTTAATTTTTCATGGAATAGCGTGTTTCTTCGAAAGGTCCTATGCTAAGTGAGAACTACGCGCACGTCATTGCAGAAATGTTATTTTTTTACAAATTCCACCCTAAACTTATTGTATGAATTCTATATGTCATTTCTATGGTGAATGTAAATATTATCTGTCAAATCCAATGGTCATGGTCATATCATAATGAGTATTTACGACGACAATGCCATCAATGATATGATAATATGTTTGATTTTTTTTGTGAAAAGAAATATATATCTGTTATTAATAATATTCCCGAGTTAATTATATAAAAATCGTCTTCGAAATATATTGAGAACTTTTGCAGTATTACCTATATATAAAATATTTATTTATTTAGGAAATGTAGGTATATAGTCAGTCACAGCATAACCTAAGTTTATAACCACTGCACGCCACTATTTTCCTCATATTGAAAAAGGAATATTTTCACACCATGAAATCACGACTCACCAATCAAAAGCTAAGATGGCGGTTTACGAAGTTAAATTTAACCAATAGCTATTCTTATAAGTGACGACATCAAGTGTTATGAGAAATGCATAAGATCCAGGCGCTGTTATTATTTTCTATTATAATATCACAAAATATTAAATGTTGCTAATAGACAAACAAATATTACTATATAATAGGCATGATGACAGTATTAAGAATAAGTGATTTTAGACAAGAAAATATTTTGAAAGGATTCTAAAAAATGACCCAGTTTTAATATACACATTGAGATTAATAAGATATTCAACAAAATAAAAGTATGAAATTATGCATTCGGCCATTTTAACTGAAACACCGGTCAGAGCGAATGACGTCACGCCTAAGCAACCATTATCATGTCTCTTGAACTGTTGTCAAGTTTTTTGTATTTATCTGAGAAACACCTCAGCGAAATATTGCTGCCTTTGCTTTTGTACCCCTCATTTAATATATGTATAATTCAGTAATACCTCCAATTTTGCATTGGGCGCCAATGCCTTTTTTCCAACGTGTGTAGGGGTCCATTTTTTTGTTAAACTACCGGTAACAGTCGCATTTGGCGGCTTATAAATAAACTAGTTAATGGTGCTCTAAATGCCATTATGGCCAATAAGAATCTGTCAAAGCAAGCATGACTAGCGGTACATAATGGCGTTCTAGTGCCAACACTGATGTATGGAAGTGAAGCCTGGAATTGGCGGAAAGACTGAATGCGGTAGAAATGCGGTCACTAAGACGCTCGTGTGGAAAATCTTTGATCGATAGAGTGAAGAATGAACAAATTAGACATGAATGCAATGCTTGCTGTGTTGTGGTAGATAGACTAAAGAAAGGAGTGCTGAGATGGTTTGGTCATGTGGAACGTATGAACGAGGAAAGGATGGTTAAGAAAATGTATGAGGCGAGTGTTGAAGGCAACAGGAATAGAGGGCATCCGCGAAAGACCTGGCATGATCAGATATTACAAGTACTTGAGGATGATCCTGTTAAACGCCGCAACAACCGACAAGAACTTGTATGAGAAGATGTATGAATGTGGTCGAAGCAAAAGTGGTGTGCCAGGATAGAAGACTGTGGCGTTCAATCCTCTCTCCCTACCCCTGCGGGGAAACGGCGTGATGGTTAGTTAGTTAGTTAGTTAATAAATAAACTGAAATAGAGTTTTTTTTTAATATATGAGTTGATTCATTATCATTATTGAGATAATGTAAGCGAGAGACCTCTCTGAGAAACCCTTCGAAGGTGTAAAAGACGACACAAACGTACGTAAACGGCCGCTCGCATCTTCCTGAATTTTTAACAGGATCACCAAATCTCTTCGAACCATTTCCCCTAATCGAATGATTACCACAAAATGATAGAATTCCTAAACACAGGCGACAGAGGTCGTCCCGTTACTGATCGATCGACCATTCGCAGAAGTTGCGCCGAAATGAAATTAATTTAAAACTAGAATCAATCCACCCTGAGAGGGTGGGAGGGGCGCCCCCAGGTCAGGGAGCCAGCTGCGACCCGCGGGAACTTTGTTCACTATTGAAATAAAGGAAGAAACTTTCCCGGGCCGGGGGAGTTTTATATCCTGGACGTGCGAAGCCGACACTTCCACCGGTGCACGGCACAATGACCACCAAAAGCGCGTGCCTATACCACTTGTTGTGTTGTTGTTTCTCGCTTATTCATTTGACACAGCTTTGCGTCGTATCTCATCCTAATGGTCCGCCATTATCAGAACAGTCTTCGTACGTTTTGTATCATTTCATGTATCTACGCATCTAGATCTAACACAATGAAGTATAATAAACTTGCAGTACTTCTGGTCGGTACCTAAGGCTAATCTAATCTTTTTGGTTATACAATTTACATTTGATGCATATATATAGGTATTTGTTCTTTCTCTTTTCTTAATTTTGCTGGCATCGGAAGACCTCAAAAGAGATGGGCCGATGATATAGTCGCTGTGGGGGGAAAGAAATGGCTACAATTAGCAAACAACAGGGAAGAATGGAAAAAAAAAGGAAGAGGCCTATATCCAGCAGTGGAAAGACGAAGGCTGATGAAGAAGAAGAAGAAGAATTTTGCTATATATATTTTTAATTTACTATTTTCTTTATTTATTGCTATTTTCTTAATTCGCTATGTATATATATATTTTTACGTTTCAACAGGCCAAAAGGCCTGATTACATAGGCGAAACACATCACAAAACACCCTGGCTTGATTAAATCCCATAGAATAATTGTTACCTCACCGGGAATCGAACCCGGAACCCTCGGTGTGGGAAGCCAGTGTCTTAATTTGCTTAAAACTTTTAACTTTGAACTTAAAATTTATTTTTGTAATGAATTGTTTTCGTTTTTTATCTCTTCTGTTTATAAAGTGAATAATATTTAGTAGCAGTTTAAAATTCAATTGTAATAATGAACCCTACGGACAAACGTTTTTTATTTTTAGACGTTTTGTGGGACTAGATATTACAAAATGTAAAGAAAATAAATAGAAAATTAAATAATTTTTAAAAAGAAACATTATATTTTGTATTATATCTCGTTTACTGATTCGTGAACTTTTGCCCATGAAGGATAAGTTGCAGACAATGTGTTTAGTCGTCTGCCTGGAATACTAATTCACCGTTGATTTTGTTGAGATGTGTCCTGTATGTGAGTGAGGAATGGTAGAGTTCTAGGGACCGTACCCTGGGGGAATCCAAATTCACCCATGGTGGATTACTTGGAGATTCATTTGATCTGACTATCTGAGGTATATTCGGTGAGTGGCTTCTTACCCGTTTGGGGCCGTTTGGTCAGTCCCGTTTTCTTTTGGTTCTGATACGGATTGTTCGTGTAGAGATACCGTCTAGTGCTTCCCACGAATCGATGAAGATACCTGTATAATTATTTGATTTGTCCAATTTATGATGGTGAATGTTTTCGGTTGCGCCCTGCATGCATATTCCCCCAGTGAACCCGAATGGATTCTCATTATTATAGAATTGACTTTGTGATTGAGTTCTTGACTGCTTATTATTTATATTATTGTTTACTTGACTGCTTATTCTATATACTGTATTATTAACTAAGATTTGATGTATTAGATATTCTTTTCTTTCCTTCCAATTGTTATATAATTAGATTACACTACCTATATTAGATTTTCTTTTCTTTCCTTCCAATTGTTATATAATTACACTACCTATACCTTTGATTGTAAGTGGTTATCCCTCACCACACACAAGAATATAATTCTTTTTGGTGAGGTATACACACACAAAAAATATCGATTTGTAAACATTTATGTATGATTGTAGAAAAAAAAAATTATATATATTATTAATTAAATAATAAAAAAAAAAATATTTAAGGACGGTGGAAGAGCTGTTTCGAGCCGTTAGAGATAGGGAGATGTACTCTTAAGTTATAGTCAACTTTGGGGGGACACGACACTAGGAGAAGAAGAAGAAGTCTATTTTCCAAGAGGTAAATCGTGGTAATGGCCACGCTAGATAATTTCATAGGATGATTTTTTAGAGGTTTGTTTTTTTTTTCCAGCGAAAGCCAATTTGACATCTTACTGCTAGTTTGCCATTTCATCATGAATAGACTTACGCTAGAACAACGCTTGCGAATTGTGCAAATTTATTTCTAAAGTCGTGGTATCGTAATCATATATAAACACTTTTTTTTTTACTTTACTTGTATAAATTGGTAAGGTTTGTTTTTACTATGCCTGTCTCACTAAAGAGCTCTGTGTTGAGACAGGCAAAGTTTACAATTATTACTTACTTATATGCAAATACATTTTATACACAATACATTTTTTAAAAAGTACATTTTATACAAATAGATTTAAAAAATTAATCATCGTCTACATTCAGCCATGTGAAAATATACCCTGATGCAATATGTTGCCTGCATGAAATTTAAGTTTTCTTTATACAAAATAGGTTTAAAAAAAGTTCATTTTATACAAATAGGTTAAACAAAATTGTAAACATGTAAAAATATCCTAATACAATACGTTACCTGCACGAAATTTAAGTTCTCAATTTGTTTGGATGAGTTTCCCAATAACTGGTCGACCCATCTCTCTTACCCAAATTTTAATTTATATTTAATAACCAAATTAATTAATCAATTAGAAAGACATACAGAAAAATCTAATTCACGAAAAAATATTAGGTTACTACTGGGATTCGAACCCAGGTCACCTCCTTTCCGGGGCCGGTGCTCTGACAAGGAGGTGACCTGGGTTCGAATCCCAGTAGTAACCTAATATTTTTTCGTGAATTAGATTTTTCTGTATGTCTTTCTAATTGATTAATTAATTTGGTTATTAAATATTTCACAGAACTTTGTTCTGAAAAATTACAACTTCACAAATATGAATGTGTTCTTGAATATTTAATTTATATTTTTATATTTTTCGGATTCTTCAATTGTGATACCCTTTCCAGCGTTGTATTGTACAGTTTCAGGCCTACGCGTTTAAAGTTTCTTCGTCCATAAGTGGTTCGCGCTCTTGGAACTAATGGAATAAAATTATTTTCCGAACAAAGCCAAATACCATTGTCATTACCAGGATTAGTATGTGTCATATTTTATTTCAAAGTTTTATGCTTCTTTGAAAACAAACCATTTTTTTACCTTTAAAAATAAAATTATTAGCAACAAAATAGCCAAATTTCCTGGAACGTGGGTAAGTGAATGATGTGTGTGCCACTAGAGAATCCAGAATCCAGTTAGGAGAGTTAAGTAAGCGAGCCGAGAAGTTCAAAGTAAAAGTGAAATGAACTCGCAAAATCTGCGCGCACGTGTAATGTTGCGCGCGCAACTTTATCAATACCTCGCAAGATTATGAACTCAATAGTAGGGCTTACATTTGTACATTAAATTTTTACGTAGTTAATGTTTATGCGTACTATCTGCGAAAATACAAATATTTATTTTTGCATATATTAAAGGAAACACATGAACATAAATGAATTTGCATATATTAAAAATGGAATAAAAAATGTTAATCAATTAAAAAGAGACTACATATAAGGCTGAAAAATTTTCGTTAACTTACCAGGGTGCCGTGGCGAAATTGGATAACGCGCCATGCCCGGATAGAATTGGAGGTCCGTGGTTCGAGTCCCGGCGGCATTTAAAATATTTTTTCGTTAATTTGATTTTTTCTGTATGTCTTAATATTATAATATCAAATAACTAAGCTAATTTAGAATTTTCACACTCGGACAATATTCCAATGATAAGTTTTGTTGCTGTGCGCGAAATATAAGTTATTATATAAGAAGTGAAAACCTAAGCTTAAATGGGAACATTTCAAGTCTTGTGGATGACAATAATTCATTATTAGATTAGGTAAGTTATGTACGGTATGTTTGAGCATTTTTGTGTGTGTGTGTGTGGGTGTGTATGTGATTTAAGATTAATTTATAATCATCTAAAATTGTGCTACAATCTTCATTAATTTTTAATAATTTAATTGATTGCATCGTAGTTATTTCGGTTCTGTTAAAACGTTGAAACCAAACGCGTTAAATTTGAACCACAAATAATTCACACTAGCTGTAACCCGTCAAAAATGACGGAACACTGGTTCGCGCCTTTGCTAAGCCATAGTTTATTTTTATAGTATCTTTTCGACGGTCCACGGAAAAGCGGCGGTAGCACCATGCGTTAAGCGGCCGGTTCGGGTTTGCTGGTATGGGGTTTAAGCCCCATATCCGGCGGTTTAATTTGTTTATTTACACGTGAATTCGAACGAAATTACAGACGTTACACGAAGTTACGGAAGGACAGACGGATGACGCCACAACAATAAAATTTAACTATTCCATTTAAAATGCTAGCTCGGTGCAGTGATCAAAGTGATTAAAGGTCTTTGAATTATTTTAAAAAATATATAAATTTCAATTTTATATGACACAATTCTTGCCTGATATCTATTAGGTACGTACAGTGACTGCAGTATTTTTTTACAATAAAAAAAAACTTGAATATAATCTTCTTCTTCTTCTTCATCAGACTTCATTTCTCCACTGCTGGATATAGGCCTCTTCCGTACCCTTCCATCCTTCCTTGTTGTTTGTTAATTGTAGCCATTTCTTCCCCCCACAGCGGCTATATCGTCGGCCCATCTCTTTTGAGGTCTTCCGACGCCCCTTTTATTCTCCCAAGGTCTCCATTTCAGAACTCTGGGAGACCATCTTGTAGCATCCTGCCTTGCAACATGTCCTGCCCATTGCCATTTTAGCTTCGCTTCGAGTAGTGGATATCATATCCATGATATCCACTACTCTAGTTCTGCGCCTAATATATAATCAATATATATATATATATATATAAAAAGAAACCCGTGTTTCCCTATCCGCCAAGTTTTCTTCACAACCAGATACTACCACCCCCTGGTGGTTATGGTGGTGGATAGCCCTTGGTGTCCCATTCGAAATGTGCGAGTTTGGTGGGGGTGTCTAAGCGTGGGTGGGAGTAGGTGACGAAAATGTGCATTCTAGCACATTGTTTTGTTATGGGAAGGCCGCAAATGCTTCAGATAGTTTCAAAATAGGCACGCCGACTGTGTCGGTGAGTCTAGAAGGTTCCGGAAAAGTCTGCTCTAGAAAGTTCTGGAAGGAGAAGGTTCTAGAAAATTCCCGAAAGTTCTATAAGATTCTAAAACGAGTGGCGGAATTTACATTCAATAAATTTCTTGAAAGTCTGGAAGGAGAATGTTCTAGAAGGTTTGCGAAAGTTCTATGACCATCCAAACAGTGTACTAAAAATCAACGCGTTCGAAGCCGCGCGGGCACAGCTAGTAATAGATAAAATGCCTTGTATATAATGTATAATATATAATACATATAGATAAAATATATATTGATATTTTCAGGAGACGGCAATATCCCTTTATGTAAATAGCAAAAGCAACAATGTCCACTATTTGGTAGCAAACACATCAATATCCATATTTAAAAGTTATATATTTATTTACACACGTAGGTATATAAAACGAAAACTGAGGTGATAATTATTTTTAAAATTTATCTCCAATAACATATAGGTTTCATAGATTCCAAAGAAATTTCCTCGAGCAGTGACAGCAGGTTTTTTATATTCATCTCAGATAAACCATATTGGGATATTACTAACTTTGCTTCTATACCTCTCATCATCTCGTAAAATAAAGTTCTCTCATGTAATTTAGCGGAGTACACTGACATAGAGATACTCGTACGGCAAAAACTGTTCTTAAATACAGAACATCCGACCGTTGCGTTGGCTTCCCAGGAGACAAATTAGGAAGTAGCAAATGAAGCGGGATTTATAAAGAGCGAACACAAAGATGGCGGGGAGGAGCCCCCCTGGAGCACCCACTTAGGGAAGTTCCCCTAATGCGGACCTGGGACAAAGGAAACTTCCAGAACTTTCCTCTCCGCGCAGACATCCAGCTCCGGGAACATTCTTTGCCTGTTTTAAAATCACACAAAAAGATTCTTTTAAAATGCCGAGGCGGGAGAAGCAACTCACTGGCGGAAATACTAAAGATTTAATGTTAACCCGGGATGAAAGGAATAAACGTCCAACTTTGGCAAGCTCCGCAACTTGAGAATGTGTATCGAGACATGTGTTCCTGTGCGTACTGTGTGATTGGCAAACAACCGATGCGTTGAAAACCGCGAAACGTGGTTCCTGTACAAGGGATATAGGGGTGCTTTTTTGCGAAATATTACGGATACGGGGATGTAACAGGCGTCTAACAATAAAATCTTTATACTAACCAATTATGGCCAGTAATAATTTATCAAAGGAAGCCAGACTAGCGGTACGTAACGGCGTTCTAGAGCCAACTTTGATGTATTTAAGTCAAGACTGGCAAAAAAAGAACGTAGATTGAATGTGGTGGAAATGCGGTAACTAAGGCGCTTGTGTGAAAAATCTGTAACCGGTAGAGTGAGGAAAGAACAAATTATAAGTGAATGTAATGCTGGCTGCAGCGTGGTAGACAGAATCAAGAAAGGATCGATGAGAGATGATATGATCATGTGAAACGTATGAGCGAGGAAAATATGGTTAAGAAAAATAAATGAGGCAGGTGTTCAAAGCAAAGAGAGCTTGCACGAAATGATGGGATGACCAGGTACGACAAATAGGACAGCCCAGATAAAAGCCTCAACAATCGTAGAACGTGCATAAGCATAAGAAGATGTATGAATATAGTCGAAGCAAAACTAGTATGCCAAGATAGATGAATTTGGCGTTCTATTCTCCCTGCCTACTCCTGCGGGGAAACGTTAGTTAGTTAATTAGTTTTTACAGACCACATTAATAACTTCGATCCATTTCGATACAACTGTATCTTCATCAGTTTCTTCAGATACGCTAATTCACGATATTTGTTTCATACTAATCTAGGTCTGTATCGAAGTCAGCAATGTTTTCCTAGTTAGCATTTAAAAATCACAAATAAGTAGAAAAATATATAAAAGTAATACATAATTGATTGTGATTGATTTATTATTAACTTTTCAATTGTTTATACTCGAAAAATAATAATAACTTACGCAAAGGGCCGCATCAAAGTTGATTCGTGTCAAAAGACACATAATATAAGAATTAAAAAATCTGTAGCATTCGAAGCGATGAATTTGTAATAAAGTGCACGTTTTTCCGAAAAAAAACTGCGTTACCTCGTGTACAAATCATAAACCTTTATCCTATGTAAACAGCCCACTCCGCTTAGGTCTATGATGAATAATGAATAGGCCTTACGTGTAACCTATGACGGGGTTAGCCCTCTGTTAGCCGCAGCTCTCAACAGGCGAGTTACAAACAAATTTAACTTTTCTCCGGAAAAACTACAAATTTAATGTTACCTAACAAAATTCAGAATTCGGCTAAAACGGTCATAAATCATCGCTCGAGAGGCCACTTTTCACGAGCCATAACTGTCAGAAAATAACATTTTTATACCATAAATAATGAAAGTTTAATTATGAGGTTACTAAAGTATTTATTAAGTAAGACAATTAATGCTGCGAGGAAATCTCTTAGACAGGATGAGAAACCATTAAGCTAAGGGTTTTATAAACTCAAGGTTTAGAGGTAATTGAGTAATTAAAAGATTGATTAATGATTAAAATGATGGCATAATGTGCTTACTATTTTATTTTCCATTTTTTATGCAAGCAAAATGCAATTTGGCACAGTATTTAATGTGTATTTTAGATGTTGATTAAGAAACTGTTTTCATACTTTGTTTTTTCACTTTTCTTTTTTGTTTTACTGCTTATTTTTGTTGATAATTAATATTACGTACTTATTGTTTTTCATATTATTGTTTGGGAGAGTGTTGATTTAAAAGCTGTCTTTCATATTTTGTTTTTCACTTTTTTGTTTTATTACTTAATATTACTTGATATTTATTATTATGTAATTATTTCTTTTCATACTTTGTTTCTCACTTTTTTAGTTTAATGCTCCTTTTTCTCTCATACAGTTGGTTAGATTAGCGTTTAAGATTTGAAATCATATTGGTTGAATATTTCAAGATTACGTTATTTCGTTGATTTATTGTAACTGAGAAATATATAGAACATTTATATATTTATACTCTATATAAATATATAAATGTTCTATTCGTTAATAGAACATGAAATTGATGGCTGAATTCTAGTTTGCGTTGTATACTTTTGAATGAAAAATAACAATATACAACGCTATGTATATAACATAGCATGTTGTTTTTTATGTACCTATGCCAAAGAAGTATAAGTTTTATTTGTATATGTCCGCTCAGAGATTAAGTTTCTGATTATTTTTTATTTATTGACAGTCAGACTTTGTACTTTCATTTCCGTTGTTTTCAATGGATGGTAATACGTGGTGTCGGGGACAATGACGTCACAAGGCAGGTTCTGCGGGGAGATAATATAAAAATAAGGGTAGATAGTATCGCACATCTGTAAAATTATGTTAATGATTTCTTTATTAGTTTATCTCTTGGGATAATAGAATACTAGTCGACAGAATCGATCAAAATTTCCTCCCTGTGTACCGATGTCGATCAAGCTACCATACCATCTACAATAGCACATCTGGGATAATAGACATGTTTAATATTATAATAAATAAATGTGTGGATTACCGTGTGTTGCATCACAAATAATATCGAAGAAGGTTCCGCTATGCTACGGGTGATTTAAAGAACCGAAGATTCTATATTCCAGAGAAATTCTCCTCTATCCTATCCCATGACCCATATTCATCCTAAAAAGATCACCTTTTGTATATATATTATTATAATGGCGGGTGCATTGCCAGTTGGCAATTTTTCTCAGCTAGCAACTCAATTTAGTTGAACAATATAAATATATTTTCAGTATACAATGTTACAGTGACAAAAGAAGACGATATACATGAAAACGAGACGATAAACTAGTTTTTGGGAAAGGTAAAATTGCTTTAGTCTTTTGCTTTGGGATCAACTATGCACGTTTACCCAGTTTACACGTTTACCCGGCGGTAACCCCTCGCCCTGTCATTCAGTTCAATCTCGTATTTGCGCCTGAGCTGTGACATCTTGATTACCAATATACACTGAATTATTATGTCCAAAACATCCTAAACAGTCCGGGATGGTGCAAGAACAATTGCCAATGAAGTATTAAAGTTTTTCGAAGCTGAAAAAGCAAATAATGGACCAATACTACCGTTTGACAGGACTCCAGATGGAGCGGCCGCCATTACTGGTTTGTTTCTTTAGTGTTGCCCGACCAAATTTCTATTAAAGGCTCCGACACCGGTCACCGGACACTGTATATTATTTATTGTGTAATAAATTTACACCCTGGCAACTTCTGTTTCGCGACAGGGACGCCCTCCCTCGCACGTCAATTTATACTGGTGGCATTCTAGGAGCTGAAGAATTCATTATTATATGGATGGATAGTGAAGAACTGTCAGCTGAACGAAGAGGATGGCCATGATTAGATAGAAGTTGAATTTAGATTTCAGGTACTGAGGTGAGTGAGGATTAATAAGGATAATATAAAGTAGAGATAAAATATGATTGTTATGGCTTGAATCGAATCGGATCGAAGGAAGTGGAGAAGATTGCGGAAAGATTGAAGATGAAACTGACAATCTAAAGGCGTTCCGGTTTGTTGAGTTGCTCTACATTCATTTCCAGATAACACACGGATGCCTCGCCCTTACATACACAGGATGTATTATTTAGTAGTTACTAACTAAAGTTGCCTTAAAATATAACACGATTTTGTAAATAAATACAAGGTCCACGATCGTCGCTTCCTTGAAAGCCTTGTATTCACTAGGGGACAAATCGCGCAACATTCCGCGCGGCATGTCGCATCAACATCTACGCTCATTCAGAATATTTTTGAGTTTGTTCAAATCTTTCAGAACAGTGCTGGATTTATGTCACAGAGATATTATTAATCAATTAATGTATATTATAGATATCTCACAGAGATGAACTGTATTTCTTATGGGAAAGTAGGTATAGAAGTCATTTGGGTGTACATAGGACTTATGACCTATCTTAATGGTTGGCTTAAGTGATCACTTTACAATATCAACATTAAGATAGGTCATAAGTCCTATGTACACCCAAATGATTTCTATACCTACTTTCCCATAAGAAATACAGTTTCATCTCTGTGAGATATCTATAATATACATTAATCTACGCTCATGTTTCGGGGACAATGACGCGGTCATTTTACGTGTACACACCGGGACTCACATATCACTTTTCGCAGAAATGTTGCCCAAAAAGGTGATGATGAAGTAAGAGCAAAAAAAGGTGGTGGGTGCGAAAGTATTTACTGCAGAGGAAAAGAAGGATGGATATTCTATGCGATCTTCGCATGTCTGACGGATCATTTGTCAATTTCATACGAATGACTTTGAAACTGATTTTGAAAATTGATTACAAATGATCGGGTCTTCCGTAGCCAAGCAAGACACAGTATTACGGAACGCTGCTTTATATCATATCATATAGCATATGTAACTGTAGCGCATGCGTCTTAGGTTGTCAACATACCACGTGGTACTGACGCGCGGCGCGATGTAGCGGTGAGCTCGCTCGGGAACCGTGCGCATGACAACGTTGCCGCGGCACGTAGAAATGCCGCGCTGTGTTGCGCGCGACGTCGCGTAACAATGATGTTGAGGTACAAATTGTCCCTTAGTGAATACGTGACTTAAGGCAAGTCCCAAGACTGATGACATCTACCGGTCCATTTAATAAACTGAGAAAATTTTCAGACGCTGTTTAGTATTCCCGATGTAGTCTACCAACGTCGCTCATTCTTTCGTTGACTCGGAGCGTCCGTTCCATTATCCGAATCTGCAAGATAAATACGTAACCTAATTCAATTTCGAGCTACCATATTCAAATGAAGCAAACTGTTTTCCATGCCAATCGTCGATCGCCGATAGGCCGACGGGCCGCCGGGGAGGGGAACTTGGAAACTCTCCCAACTCGGGAGAGATTTATCGGGCCATTCGTCTTCCCTGTCGGAGGAAAGAATCCACCGGTTCACTGGATTACCGAGGCCGGCCGGGCGCTGGCGGATGGGCCTCTTCTGATCGTGGACAAGCGTCGGGAAGAAAAAAGGAGTCGCTTTATCCGCTTCTGGAAGATACCGGAGACGGCCTTTACCTCGAAGTATCGAAGGGAAACAGAAAAGTGAGAAATATGGAAAAGGGGGAGGAGGAAGAAGAATGTAAGCGGAAAAAATACAATTTCAAATAGGGAATAGAATAAAGAAAGTGGTAGGATTAACAAGAAAAAGAGGAAATGAAAAATAAAAAAACTCACCCATAAAAACCAAGTTTTTTTTTACTCTCTTTCTAATTTTATCATATTTCGTGTCTACCAGATGCGTCGCAGTCTCTTCAAATCAAATCAAATCAAATCAAATGTTTATTCAATGTTCAATGTTACAAATGTTTACAGTGTTTACAAAATTTAATGAAGCTTTTTTCATTGTTGTTGAGTGTCTTGGCAGCAAGTAAACACTAAATTGATTTGACGCCCTGCCTGCTACACTAGTAATTTACTGTATTATAGCAGACAGTGCTCTTCCAGTAGTATAATGTTCAAGAATATTTATTATTTATATAACATTTGTGAATAAATCTTATTGCCAATTAAAATTAAGTAATAGTAATAATTAAATGTTTACAATTTAATAATGGTGTTAATTAATTATATTATAGACAAAGGAAAAAAAATGATCTGAATAGGATATTAATAAAATAAAATAAAATAAAACAATTAAAAGTATTTAAAAAGATGACAGTAACAGTAAGACAGTAAGTGAAAAAAATGATCTGAATAGGATATTAATAAAATAAAATAAAATAAAACAATTAAAAGTATTTAAAAAGATGACAGTAACAGTAAGACAGTAAGTGAAAAAAATGATCTGAATAGGATATTAATAAAATAAAATAAAATAAAACAATTAAAAGTATTTAAAAAGATGACAGTAACAGTAAGACAGTAAGTGAAAAAAATGATCTGAATAGGATATTAATAAAATAAAATAAAATAAAACAATTAAAAGTATTTAAAAAGATGACAGTAACAGTAAGACAGTAAGTGAAAAAAATGATCTGAATAGTATATTAATAAAATAAAATAAAATAAAACAATTAAAAGTATTTAAAAAGATGACAGTAACAGTAAGACAGTAAGTGACAGTAAATGTTCTTGTAGGAATAGTATATTTTAAATTTAGTTTATATGATGGCTTTTAATAGGTTTTGGGCATGCTTCCTTCCCTTTTCATGCAGCCAGAGTTTCACTTTAGAAGAAAAATACGCGAGACTATGGCTACATGTTTTAAGTTTAGTGTTAAGAGTATTGAATGTTTTTGGTGCTTGGAAGAGGTGAAATCTTTGTGAAAAAGTTTTTTTGAATTTTGGTACAAGATAGTTGCAGTTCACCTGTGCCCTTGTTGAATGTGAGTGAGTTATTTGTTGGTGATCTTGTTTATGTCGGAAAAAATATTTTAAAGTGTTGAGTAAATATGTTTGATTGATGTCCAGGACGTGACATTCTCTGAAAAGTTCTTCTGAAGGAAAACGAAATGGCTTTTTATGAAGAACTCTCAATACCATTTTCTGGGCTTTGCTTAGTGAATCTAATATAGTACAAGCTGCACCACCCCAACTGACAGTTGCATAATTAATGAGTGAGTGACACAGTGCATAGTATACTATTCTTCTTGTCGGTGCGTCGAGTACATCTCTAATTTCTTTGAAAAAATAAACAAGCTTTCTTATTCGGATTGTAAGATTCAAAATATGTTTTCTCCAGTTTAGATGCTGGTCTATGTACACACCTAGATAGAATACACTCTTAATACAACTACTTACTCAGTTGTATGAAAAAACTATCAAAAATTTCTAAAAATCCAAAATTGTACTATAATTGTTAATATTTTTTAACGAAAATTTGATAGATCTTCTTGATCGTCGCCACGAGTCTGCTTGCAAAATTTCAGCTCGATTGTATCACGGTAAAGGGGTTAAAAATCGATCCAAAGTTTTTTCGGCAGACAAGCAAACAGACGCTTAAAAGAAAGGGAGTAAATACAAGAATAGGACGGGACTTTAGTTTTAAATATCCATTTCTCGAACCCGAATGAAAAAATAATTATTCTTTAAGTATTCATTTTAAATAACTAAAAACTTTGTATAAACCACTTAGAGTAACTATACAGTTTCGATACTACTGTATCTTCGTCAGGAGGGTCAGAAATACAAATTTCCTAATAATTACTTATTTTGGTTAACAAGTTTTTTAAAGGGGGCGTGGCTACAGTTGTAGTGGGAGTGCGGGAGATTGACAAGTAGGTACACAATGAAATGGAGAATATCAAATAATGGATCAATATATCATATAATAATAGAAACCGTTAGACGTAAAGGTACTGATACACATGCTCATTAGTGGCACGTGAGCATGCGCAGTATTGAGTATTGCTACTTAGTAGCATGTGTGTATGCACATTCCTAGAAATGAGCATGCTCATTTGATTTGCGGGTGGTAGGGGTATCTTTTGAGCATATGTGAACAGACTTGCTTATGAGCATGCTTATGTCATTCGCGGCTAGTATCGATTATCTAAGCAATCTTCTCAGTCCGCGACAGATGAAACAAATATGGCGCGTTAGGGAGATGATAAAACATTACATTTCGTGACTAGAAATCACGAATTTCTGTGGAATATTCGGTCACCGCTATATAAAAATAATATAGTAAGAAATAATGCTTTTAAAACTTTATTAAAATGAATGATTCAAATCATACAATAATAATTATAAAAACTAAAATCAAAAATGTGCGGATGGAAACTCGGGAACTTTTTTGATTTATCGGTTCACTTGAATTTCCTACTTCAGTTTGCAGAGTTTCCATTTTGAAAAAGAGCGTCTCTGTTCTATGACAAGAGCATGCCAGTAATAAGCATGTGTATTTGATTCTTAGCTTTAAGCATGCTCATTCATGAGCATGCTTAAAATAAGTAATTAATAATGCCTTTTCATTTCTACTTTGAGCTGTTCCATGATTTTTTTATGCATCTTGATCCCAGTGATTCATGTTGTGTGTTCATGTTTTTTTTATTTATTATATATTATCTGATACCTAGTCTCACTACTAAGTTTACTTTAAGTCTTGTTATGTTCATATAATATCATTATTTTCTATATATATTTTCTCCTTTATAAACTGTAACTGTAACTAATATGCATGCTATGTACTTATGCAATAAAATGAAAAAGAAACGTGCCGACAAGCTGTATAAGGCTTGGCACGTTCGGTAATAATAAAAATATGTATAAATTTAAATAAATAAAAAAATAAAATAAAAAAGCATACTTATAACGAGCAAGTGTGTACAGTTGTTAGAGCATGCTCAAAACATGTGTATAAGCATGCGTATCAGTACCTTAAAGTTACTCCAAGTAGTTTGTGCATTTTTTTTGTTAAATAAAATTAATACACAACCACCACAAAGTTTACACTATAAACATAAAAAATAGTTCTTCAGACTGTTGAAATGAAATGAATGATCTCTTCTCTTCGGGTGTGTTGACCATAAACTAGAACCATGTGCATAGGGTACTCAATCTTCATCAGTTAACGACTGACAATTCAAAGTTGAGGGGAAGGGTCCTCTGAGTGCATTTGGCATTAAGGTACCAGAATGTATCTAATTACTTTTTAACTAAAATAAGGTTGCGGTATAATGAAGATCCATCACGAATCGACAGGTAGGTACTAATTAATATTAATTATCTTAATGAATCGCGTCGCTTCCCCACAGGCCTCCATAAAAACAGCTCAGCTTTAATAGAAAATGCTTTTTAATTTTTGTTTAAAAAAGATTATATAGTTAATTGATTAATTAGTATTTGCGTAAACATTATCATAAAACTAATCTAATACTATGGACGTGTTCAAAGCTACGAGTTAAATCGATTCAACAATGGATATTGCTTGCCCATCATAACTTGGCAACTTTGGAACTAAAACCCGCCCCGTCCGCACCCGGCGGAATGGTCAACATATAGGTAAATCAAATAGGACAATTATTAGGTTCCGAGACAGAACAATAGAATAATCGCTGATTTAAAGATATTATATAAAATTATAACGATTACATTGATGTATAATATGTTCTTTGCAAAATTAAAAAAACAGTTCCCATTAGAACTAGGTACCGCGGTTTATTAGAACGTAGGTACAGCTTTCTTCATTCGCAAAGCAATATAGACATGTTTCAGACTGCAACTCGAAATTCAGAAAAAAAAATTTTATTGCAATTAACAATATGATCATTAATGCAACAGATAAAACAAGTGATTATACCTTTGTTGAAATTATGGACGTTACAGAAAGTTGCTGACAGACAGAAACGAAATTATTATGTTTGATTTTAATAAAATGTTAAAATGTTAAAACTCGTAGCAAACTGTACAAGAAATGTATACCGTATAACACAACAATTAAACATTGAAAGCATTACAAAAAACGAAACACTTAAAATCATTCACAAACTAGCAAATGGCGAAATACAAGACGAAGACATCAAATTACACAAAATACACCAAAAACACCAACACAACACTAGAACGGCTCAAAACTCATAACTCATAATACACGCCAAAACAAAAACGGGATAATCACCAATGATATTTTATAATACTTCAATGATAATCACGAATTATTTGCAACGGATTCAAACTATGCAACGACCTACCACAACAGACCAAACAACTGACTACTGACAAATTCAAAACAGATGTGACTAAAATGCTAAACTCGGCCAAATATAAAAAATGATTTTGTATCTAAATTACAAATGATTATTATATTCCTATATCATGTAAAAAATGTTATACATAAACCTTTTCAGGTTTCTATTATCAATTTTTGCAAGACCAAACAAAATTTTGAAAAATAATGGCTAAAATGATGTTTGGATGAATCATCGTTCGCATAGTTCTGGTGTGGTTGCCATCACTACGAACTCATTTCCAGTTATAATAACAAACTTATTAATTTCCGATCATCCATTTGCCGTCTGCGTTGCCGACTCGGACGCTCCCGGCAATACCGACACCGCCCCTCACGAGCAGTCGCCCGCAGCGCCGACTGAGTGACGCGGCGCCACAGCAGCGGTCACCCGATCCAATACCTCCCATCCCTCACGTGACCGCTACTGTCATGGCGGCCGCACGGATGACGTTTGCACAATGCGATTCCGGAACGCGTTGTGGCTTCTGGTCGAAATGGGGTCGCGATGTTTAGGTACACACACACATAACAATATCCACGTATATGCATAACGCACCGCTGCACTGCGCTACTTAGGAAGATGATTACTGATCAAATTAAATTCTGATAAATTGAATTTTTTTCGATATTAACATAATGTTAGTTAACTAATGGGCCCACCACACCAGGGCCTGCGCACTCTATCCATAAAGTTTCGATTCCGTTATAATGGCATCAATTCTTTTATGGGAATTTTTTTAAATTTCATTTTTCGGCGGTTCTAATTTGGTGTCAGTACTTACCTACCCTTGCCAACTATTTTAACAATTATTGTAGTGGTATTAATGTTGGTTTCGCAAAATGTTCAAATTGGTTACACTATTATGTTATCTATGGGTTACACTGTTCACAAATATTCTGTGGTTCACAATTTGCGACGCCATTTTAATTTTTCAAATCAAATATGTCTTTATTTTGTGGCGATTTTGCTTGTTTATTTTTTTACAATCCCGCTACCACGTCACCGCCTCCGACATTGACATCCTCTGATAATATGTTTGTTTCGATATGAAACTGAATATTGACATTTCACAAAGGATATCTGCTACAAAAACGAAATATTTTATCGTCCTTTTGAACTGTCATACTGAAACCGAAAATACACGTGAGTGATTGTATTTTATATTTATATTAATTATATTTGGAATGTTTTATTATAATTGTGTTTGAAAGTTTATTAGAAAAAGTTATTTTACAAAGGAAAACTAATTTACATAGGGTATAAAAGCGAAGGCAGCAATATCCAAAAAATTGTTTTGAATGTAGTCACAGAGGATTACTAATTTAAAATTAACCGAATTCTAGATTTTATGTATTATTTTATCCCTTCCAAAATCTTGTTTCCTATAAATTTACAGGCTATGTTTCCCATAAAATCTCAATACTGTTGACTCATTTGTCCAAGTTTTCCGTATGATTAAAATACAAAAAAAAATTATGGTTAATTATTATTACATCATTATCTTTGTATAACATGCATACAATTATTAATTAAGAGTTATTATTATTTCACTGCTGGTTTTAGAAAGAACAGAACTTCCCACTGACATGTGTAAATGATAAGTAAAATTATTATGTCTACAGATTCAAGTCCAAGGAGATGAATATTGGTGTGACGAATGAATATCTCAATGGAATCCTCAGAACCCAGCTCCAGCAAAGGAGATGAGGGTAAGAATATACAACTATAATCTATAACTAAATATTTTTTAAACAATGATTGCTTGTGTTGTATTTTTTTTAATACACAATACATACATTAATAAATGTTTACAACATGAATAAAATAAATTTAAATAACAGTACTAAAATATTAAACTAGTAAACTAAAAAGTAATTTCATAAATAAATTTACAAAATAAATAATTTAGTTAAAGTATGTTTATGTTAATAAAATTTAATTAAAGATGGACACACTCTCCCACACTTATTAATTTAATTTAATTGTTAATACCCATTAATTTAATTTAATTGTTAATAAAATTTAGTTAAAAATGGACACACTCATCTGTCATTTTCCAGCGTTGTCAAATTTAACAGATTGTATTATTTTTAAGGTTAAAATCAAGAAGAAGAAGAAAGAAAGCGTTGCTGCCTAACCGGTCTGTAGCAGCATTCTTAAAAATCCATGCAGATGTAAGCATCGACAAAGAGGCTTCACAGACAGTGGACTTTGTAAAATATTATTAGAAATGTAAAAATAATGTGCATAATAATATCGAACCATGAGTACTTTAGTGTATTAAGTGAAAAATGCAGTTTTGAGATATCGGCGTTAGATGTTATAAATTTCTTTATCAAATTGATTTTCAATTATTTGTTTTAGAATTTTTTGAATATTGCAAGGATTTGGATTGCCTCACATGCACCCATCGATAAACCTTATATTTGCTTATAAGGTTTATCAATGGGTACAGCATAATATAACTATTTTATTATATTTTGATTGAGACAAGGTTTTATAAAAGAGATAAATCATTTAGACCTTCCGACAAATCTGGTGTTTTTAGTATATCTAAAATTAGTGTTTTGCTTTCCTGAATGGGAACATTAATGAATGATCTTGCAATATCAAATGATACTAACTTTTCATTCAATATCTTTTAAGGTATTGACTACATGAAATTTTAATTGTATACTTTGGTTTAAATACGTTGGAGTTATTTAATATTTTTGTAATGATTGAAGTTATTTTGAATGTTGGGGAATTGCATTACATTGGGATACTGCTGATCTGATGGGGCTGTTTCCTTTGTGAATTTTGAGAAAGCCGTATAATTTTGCGATCATTAACACTGTTTGCCTTTTTTCCTTACAAATTAAACTTATGGAAGTTATTGTCCGATCGTCCTGATGAAGATATAATACAGTATCGAAATCATTAGACGTTTAAAAAAAATATGTGTGGTTTTTAACACTATAAGCATAAAAAATATTAAATCATTTGTTCTACTTTTTTAGTTTCAAACCGCTTGATCTTACTGACCGGTTATATTATTTGCAATGCATTGTAAATGATGTCTTATTGATATCTGTTCTTGTATACGCTTATTTAATTGAAAATAATTATTCTGAACATTGAAGTGTAAAATGACAATTGAAAAGAATACTTTTTTTGTTGTGTATCCAGAATAATTATTATGTATGTGTAATGTATATGTATGTAAGAATCGTTGAAAATACTGTCAACCCATTAGAATGTACTCTGTTTATCATATCTTCACACTTTTGATCATTTAGATGATATTCCTAACCTTTTTTTATTATTTTAAAAATTTATTCTTTAAATAGGAAATATAATAATTATATATTTCTTTATATATACAGCATTACATATAATTATTTAAAATTTTATTCTAACTAAAGTATCACATATTTTTTTATTTTCCTCTTAAAGTTGTTATATTATTTACATCTCTAATAGTAGTTTTATATATAGCACTGTGCATGATTAAAATTTGTGATTTTTTTTAATGTAATCTTTTCATCTTCTCTTGTTTCATGTTTGTCATGTTTGTGTTTGTTTTTTCTTAATACTTCAAAGATGTTGTATCCATTATTAATTTTATACATAAGTAGAAATAGAATTAAATTTAATTATTTGTCTATTATTGGTAAATTTTCTAGCACAACTTTAATTCTTGTGTATTGATTTATTTTTAGTATAATTCTTTATGCTTTCTTTTCGAGTATTGTTATATTTTCAATTCTTCTTCAACCCAGAAATAGTATACTGTCGC
>JADDOH010012437.1:0-37771 GCA_016648135.1 Agrypnia vestita | reverse complement strand
TAGCGACATCTGTGGGGTTTTAGGGGAATGAAAATGGCTTTGTACAGGCCGCATGGAAAGGCGGTTACAACTCATATGTGAAAGCTTTCCACGCAATTTGAACATATATACAACTTCCAAAAAATGAATAAGCATGGTATATTCTATCATGGGTGGAAATGACGAATGTGTAAAGTGATCACTTAAGCCAACCATAAGATAGGTCCTATGTACACCCAAATGACTTCTATACCTACTTTCCCATAAGAAATACAGTTTCGTCTCTGTGAGATATCTATAATATACATTAATTGATTAATAATGTCTCTGTGACATAAATCCAGCACTGTTCTGAAAGATTTGAACAAACTCAAAATATTCTGAATCCATATAAAACCTTAATATATGGGAGATATCAATTACTTTTGAGCGTATTATATAATAATAATTCATATAAATTTCAAATTTGGCGTAGAAGTACATTTAATAGTGAAATAAATGACGAGGAATATTCGGCCTCATAAACATGTCTGACCTCTGCCGCGGTCAGACGGCATATGAGACGTATAGGATGTCGTTTTTCATACTTTAGAATTTTTATTTTAAAATAATAATTAACGTGTTTTTAATAAAAAATGTAGCTTTTCAATAGTGAATGAAGACTCAAAGTGCGAATATAGATACAATATATCGTTTGAAATCATATTTTTATATGATTAAGCAAGATTTGAAAATCAACAAAATTACTGCATGTTTGAAACATTATAACATTATAAATATAAAATATTTCTTAATTTCCTACATACGGATTCTAGATAATTAAGTAAACTTTATACGTATAAAAAAACATATTATGCTTACATACAAATATTTATTACACGTCTCTTTGCCGTAGAACATTAAAAAAGTTTTTTTTGCCGCGGCCTGTGGATTAATGCCTATATTTTCTTAATTATTGTACATAATGTTCAGTTTATTACTTTTATATAAGAACAAAGGTTCTATCTAAGTTATTGCCCAAAAAAAATGCAATCTATCATATAAATTCTGATATAAATGAATAATAAAAACCCACATTTTCGTAAAAAACGCCGAAATATGTATTTGCAGTGAATGTACCGCCTTAAACGATTTTGTCAAAAACAATAATAGCCGTAATTGATTTTAATCATAAATGAAACCATTTAAAAAAATATGTTGACGAAAAATGTTGATTCAAATCCGCTGAAATTATTAAAATATTTTGCAATTTTTTAAGGCGATATAATATATTTGTGTGCATGTCAAGGTACCTACCTACACAGATTCGTATTAAATACATTAATGAGTGTTTTCTCATGTTTTTCACAAGACAATTATGAAATTTCTGCGTACATATTTTCTATTTTCAATCAATTCTTCTTCTTCGTAAGGTTCTATGCACTTTATGTGAAATAATAAATTTATTGCATACAGTTTTCGGTTTTGCCATATTTTGGAATTCAAAACGTGATGGTGAAAGATACATACCACTGATGCATAGAATTTATGTGATTAGTTATTTATTTATATATTTATGTATTTATATGTATTATCTTCGACATAACTTGAGCTTTTGAGATCCGATTTGAATTTTTGAGATTGAATTTGAAAAATACCACAGATTGCTCTCTTCGTCTACTATAGAATACACACCACATACACGGGCATGGTGATTGGCGCTTCGGCCGAGCAGCAGTTGCAGTTCGTCTATGCTACCCATTCCGGCGGTAACTCTCGAACGCGCAGTCCGATCAGCGCAACACGAGTGTCCCTGGAAGGGGGAGCTCGGTGCGCATCGTCTACCGGCAACCGCTGTCCGTTTTTTAAAATAAGTTTCGACATTACTCGAGCGTTTGTCATCCAATTTGAATTTTGAAAAATACCATAGATAGCTCTCTTTTCTACTTTCGAATACGCACCACACACAGGGCATGCAATCTAGTACATATATTAATAAATGTATTTATAAATGAATTTTTGTTAATAAGTGTCTGAAAAAATGCAGATCGTTGATATCAATCGTTTGGTTTCACATTGAACAACAGAACATTTTAACTCTATCTGAGTTAATAAATCATGGCTATTATATTAAATTATATTATATTTTCTGACCTCTTTTGAGGTCAGAAAATGTATGTGAGGGTATTAGAGTTTCAAATAGCAATCAAAAGGTTAATTTACAAAGTAGTGTCTGCATACAAAAAGGCAAAATGTTTGCGTTAGTGTGGGAAAAACCCAGTGAGGCTGGCGTAGTGAATATAATCGTATACATATAATAATGTAATGTTTTATCAAAGGCAAAGGTCACGACACAGCCGCCCTGATCTGATGATATTAAATTTACATACCTCCAATAAGATAGAGAGAACCGGTTGTGATCTTCAAAAGTCTCGTGGTTTTCATCGGTCTGTGGTCAATAGACAGGACTAGATTATCCGTGGAGGCACTGAGTACCAATGTGTGCCATCTCCCATTGTTGAATGTCTCATCATAATTGTCGAGAAGGATTCTTGGATTGTTTCCGCTTACTAATTCTACCATGACTTTTCCTTTTTTCATAAAAACCTATGAGTGGGGAAATTCACAAATATATTCATGGAAGATAATAAAGATTATTAAAATACAAAGGGATATAAATTGTTGCTATATAAACAAAAATGAAAACTGTAAATATATATCTTAGTTCCAAATGTCCTCACAAATATCTGGTACAAGTGACGAAGTGATATCGGCTACTAAAGATAGGTATATTATTACATTTGTGCATTTTACTTTTGCGTATAATTTTTTTGAACTTTAAAATTTCAATAAATAAGCAATTTTTGCAATGCAACAAACAAAGTAACAAATGGTTTTTAATAAAGTCTACTGGTTTAAGTTTTTTGGGATATTCTGTGTGGGTTTCTACAACCTTTCTGGCCGATATTTCGGATCCCATTGCAGGGTCCATTATCAGCCCTGATATATTTTTATTTTTTACCGGATTCATATATTTATAATATTCCAAAGCGGATGTTTAAAGAACAGTAAATTTCTTAAATCACTCTTGCATATACGTATACATTCAGTCTAGGCCGATAAAATCATTCACAATTTTGCAATGCAAAAAATTGATCTAAAACAAATACTTTGACAAAAATACAAATCAAATAAGTTTTACAAATGGGTACAGATTCTGTACCTGAACAGCGGGGGGTATGTATAATAATAATAATAACTATAATATTAATCAGTCAACAGTACAATTAACAGTAGGTACAATAAAATTGAATGGCTTCTAAAATTCAGACATTTGAATAAATATCTACAAAACTTACCATGACGTAGCCAACAGACGAGAAGTCATGCCAGATGAGAAGACCATCTGGTTCGAAGGTACGGAATGACAAAGAAACATTCAGTGACGAAGCTCCTTCGTAACCACGAAGACGGGCGTGAGAACCACGAGTCATGAATGTTACAGGGGCTATTGGTGGTTCCTAGACACGAAGGATAATAGTAGAAAGGGTGTATAAATGCAATAGCAGTTTATGTTTAAAAAAAATTTTCAACAATCAAAAATATCATCCTATTAGTTAAAATGCAATCTGAGGAATGGGAATCAGATTTCAAATACTGAAATATTGCAATTTTTGCATTATTTACTAGGAAAATATACAAATGGCAGCTGACCCAGCTAGGCCCTGTGGGTGGCTGGGCTGTTGTGCCCCTTTATTATTGATTAAAATCCCTTGCCATTATATATTTAATTTGAGCATTACGTGAAACTCGCTTTTGGAGCGTTAAGGACACCATGGACAACCTTCAACCTATTTTATTGAAAAATGCCAATTAAGATTTTTTAAACCAAAATATCATTAAATGTGAGGAACATAACTAATACAATTGTTTAAGTTTAACTTACAGGACAGGTATAAAGGGTGTTAACTTTGATGTATCTCAGAGCTTCATTGTTCTCATAAGCTTCCTTAAGGTCTCGAATGATATTTGTTGAATTCAGATACAGATTCTCTATGCAGCCTGTGAAATTTTGTGTCACCACGAGGCCTTCCTGCTTATTAGGGACACCTCCCACATAAAACTGAAAATTGATTAATTTTTAAAGTTATTAGATAAATACTTAATTTTTATCGATTTCTGGAGTGGATGCAGACTAAGCGCTAAATGGTTTGAACTTACCGCTCTATTCAAATTTAGACGGCTGAATTCTCCTTTGAGACGTGACTGGATAACCACACGGTCCACAGAAAATACCAGATCTCGCCTATTTCTCGACACCACAACGTCGTGCCAAATGTTATCATCCAACAGGGAGCCAACAGACATGGATGTCATCAGTCCAGAACCTATACAATCATTTATACTCATACAATATCTATAATTTCAATGACTCGAGTGTTAATATAAGAATATTTAAAATTTATAAATTCATAACATGAGAATCTGCAAGGTCAATTATCGCAGAAATCAAATCATAAGATTGTTATATTATTTTATACACTGACCTAAATCCATATTAAGTAGAAGGCGGTTGTCACGGAGTTGAAGCGCAATAAAGTCTCCCTGAGATCCTCTGGAGTAAAGAATGACACCCGAGGCCACCGATGTCTTAAACCTCATTCTGATTGATTCACGAGAAGCGGAGATGGGTTCTCTAGTCAAGTCCCACTGAACGAGTGAAGATCCATTCATATATAAGGTGTCAGCAACTAAAATTTAAAAAATTGTATTAAAAATGACACATTAATATTTAAGAGTTTATGGAAACTTATGGAAATTATGAAAATATTTTCTGAAACACAGATACATGAATTTTTACATATATTGCTATCGTTTAATTTTATAAATAGATATTACAATGAATACATATAATAATTTTTTATAATTCTTCTAAATAGTATAAACGCTTGAGCCACAGAAAGCATGACTTATTTGGTGGTCTTCGGGGACGAGGCTCTGAATGAACAAACATATTTATTGAATATAATTACGATACTTACTATAATCACAGCCATATAGTTCCATACGAAGTGAGATACGATCCCTCCATCTTGTGGGATTTATACGAACCCACTGAGCAATTATAGGCACTTCAAACTCATTTCTTCGTGTGTGATCTCCATCGGTGTTTCCTTTGAACATCTAGTAGAGAGTAAAATAGAATTAAGCCATATACACATACAAAAAATATGTAAAAAATAAAACAAGACTAATCCAAGGTGTGTTCAATTAATATGAAACCTTTATTTTTTCTACCCCAAAAAATTAAGCACGGGAGGTGTCCTTTGATGGATCTGTGTGGGGGACATTCATGCGAGTGCATGAATTTTTCCAGGCAGTCAACCGCCGAGTGAAGAAGTATAGTTAGTGCCCGCCGGATTGTCAATTAATGTGAAATGTCAGAACGACTTAAGCACCAATTAAATTTTGCCAAAAGCTAGGCGATACCCAAGTGGAAACCACACGCAAGAACCAACAGGTTTTGGTTAATGATGCTATGAGTATCTCGCGAGTAAAGGAGTGATACAACCACTCCAAAGATAGCTGAACATCAGTGGACAGCAATCTGCGCCCTAATAGACTCTCAACAAGCCGAAACAATAACGTAGTTGACCACGTGAGGACTTTGGTCATGCAGGATCGTCGTATCAGAGTCTGAGATCTAACAGATGGGGATAAGAACTGGAGCAGTGCATTCAATTTTGACCTAAGATTTAAAGTTGAGTAGTGTCCGTAAAATTCGTACCGACTGCTAATAATGAAGCTGAAGCAACTCCGTTTGGAATTCCCATTTTTCGCATCTGATTTGGGCTTTCTTGGTCAAACACAGCATCCCCCTGATTTGCCAGGCTCAAAACTTTTCTGACATGGCTCTGTGTGATTTTTGGCTATTTCCCAAGTAAAAATGCCGCTGAAAGGCACTCGATTTGAATCAAAGGAGGATATTATGCAGAAAGCGACGGCCCAGCCTGAACACCATTCCAAAAGATGCATTCCAGAAGTGCTTCCAACATTGACGAGACCGCTGGGAGAAGTGTGTGCATTACCAAGCATAGTGTGTTTGAATAAATGTGTTTTTGCCTAAGGTTCGGTATTTTTGAACACACCTTGTGGAAACAAGAATCACATACATAAGACTAAAAACATACATTATTAATTTAAATACTGCTATGCTATTTACAACAACATTTATATTATATTTATAAATAAGTTCATGTTACTTTTTCATATTATATCAGCGGCACTAACTAACAGTTAATGATTAGACAGCTGTTAGGATAAGTAAAATCAAAATTAGTTCCCCGACCTTGTTAGTAATTTTATGTAATAATTTTATGTAATATATTGAAATTTTAAAATCAAACATAATAATTTCATTGTCTGCCCGTCTGTATGTCCCCATAACTTGTCTGTAATTTCCTTCAAATTTACAGTTAAAAAAACTAAATTGACCGACTGGAGATGAGGCTTGAACCCCAGGCCAGCAAAACTGAACCGGCCGTTCTATGCATGTAGCCATGGTCTCCTCTCCGTGGGCCGTCAAAAAGATCGTATACATATACAGCGTTATTTGGAAAACATTAATAACCTCACAGGACTATATTCCTGCCTTGATTATGAGTCGAAAATGTTCAAGCTATCATGACCTAATTAATATCAATAGTTATGGAGATATGCGACATCAAAGTTTGCATTTTTTTTCAATATTTCTGACGTATTTTTTAACAAAACGTTGAAGTATCATTACAGTAATTTGTGGTTACGAAAAATTCATTAGTTTCAATAAAAGTTAAATAAAATAATAAAAACCTTGAAAAAATTACAATCGGAATGTTTTCCAATTTGAATTCGGAGGTTTTTTTTATTTTATTAAAGGGAATGAATTTTTCATTTTGAATTAAATTATGTAATGATAGTCCAACATTTTACAAAAAATAAGTCAAAAATATTGAAAAAAAATGCAAACTTTGATGTCGCATATCTCCATAGCTATTGATATTAGGTCATGATAGCTTGAACTTTTTCGACTCAAGGCAGGAATATAGTCCTGCGAGGTAATGTTTTCCAAATAACCTTGTATACTAGGGCTTAGCAAAGACGTGAACCAATGTTCCGTCATTTTTGACGGGTTACAGCTAGTTATTATAATATTCATGTATGTATATATTGTACACCTAAACTCCGAATACAAAAAAATATGTTGATTGACAAATTGATAGAGTATTTTGATCATATTAGATTTTTATAAAGTAGGAATTTCGGTACTGAAGTATTACACACAATAAGATAAATCAACACTAATGATCTTTTAAATATGGTTCATTAGATAGAATTTATTTCATGATTTCAAAACTTTTTGACTATCACAACTTAAACAATAGTCAAGATAAGAAAAGGTAAAATAAATTGTCAAATATTGCGGGAACTAATCTCAACAAGCAGAGATGGATAAGTGGCATGTCTACATTATATACGCAACGTGACAGACGGATTAGTAAAGATGCTTTGGACAAACTATTCGCACCACTAACAACAAGGAACAAGAATAAAAAACCTCGGCTTTTGGCCAAACGTAAAACTGAAAATTCACTTTCTTTTAAGCCAACCTGCTAGATCAGTCCAAGTCTCCACGCACGACATGTAAAGAAAACTGGAGTGGTATACCGATATTGATGCCAGCAATATAGTTTCATAAAATAAGTTCCAAAATGTTCGCAACTTTAACAATTTACATTAAAATTAATTTGAGTATAAATTTACAGAAAAGTTCAATTAATAAGTTCACAATTGATAATGACTGCGTTAGATACTAACCAATGTCCAAAAATACAAAGATAGGCAGTCATTAAAACTCTGATAAAATAAAAGAATCTACTGAAATTTTTTATCAAGAATCTCTGTACCTCTTCTTCACCCGATTGTGTTGCGTAAGTCCGCCACCCTTCCCCATCATCTGAATACTGCAGGATATAATCCGTTACATGATCGGCGGGGAGTCTTCGACCCTTCGTGGCTATTGCTCGAATTTCGTATCTCGCCCTGAGATCCGCGATGAGGAACTGGTCCATCGTGTTGGATGATGGACTCCATGCGTTTGATCCTAAGCCCATGCCCCGGGTTAGTAAATGCGTTAGGAGAATACATGCAAGCCAAGTAAATAATGCATTCTAGTCAGAGAAACCATGGAGTGTACAACAGTAAAAGTAGTAAAAACAAATGTTTTAAAGAATAAAGTTAGTGTGATTTTAGTTTTAACTTAATAATTTGTTTCAGGGTTGAGATGAGCTATTTTATATACTTAGTATGTATTCGGTGAATATGTTTACTTTTAAAGAATACATGTTAAATAAACGTGTTAACTTTCTTTTGCACAATACTCAACTTCTAAAAAAGATAAATCTCCCTTTTCATTCAAAATTCATTCGCCTTAATACAAGTCAAATAAAATAGTAAAAACCTTACAAAATTTCTTTTCATTTGACTCTTACTCAAGTGAATGAATTTTTAATAGTCAATTTAAATTACTTTCATGACAGTTAACTTTTTTTTACAAAAGGAAAGCCAGAAATATTTAAAAAAAATTCAAAATTTGATATCGCTTATCTCCGTAACTGTTGACATTTCACCCAAAGTGTAAAGGATATTTTCTATTAAAAAATTTAATGAATAAGACTTAAGTTTTTGCTACTAGCTACGAGATACCTGTATAACTATAATTATAAAAACTGTAATATGTATTTTGTTATGATCTGTTTTTTGCACTTTGTTTCCTTTTACAATGTAGAAATGATTTCAATATTTTAATACCAGGTTTTTCGATAAAAATGATAATTCTCGAGTATTAAACCAATAACAATACATATATCCATTATTAAAGATGTATTTTTATATATTATAATGCAAACATCAAGACAAAACTTGTATATATTATATACAGAGTTTAGGTATTATATTATACTTAGAAGATGGGGAAATTAAGAATAGCAATACATAGTGATGATATTGAAATAAGTTTGGATAACATCGCTGAAACTTTAGATTTAGTATGTTTAATTAAATATTGTTCAATCTATGAGATAGTACCACACCACACAATATTTTAACAGAACATACTTTAAGCTCCCTTAAATACAAAAAGGAATGATACACAGCCCAAACTTGTGCCAATTTAATGAAAATAATAGAAATGCAATGCTAACTATAAATGCAAACAAAATGCTACATGCATATTTTATAATAAATAACACTATAATACATAAAATCTGCCATACTGACAATATTTGTTATAATTCCCTTAATGTGTTTCCTTGATTTTTTAGTGATGTGTAACCGTAATGTTTAATTACTGAATCATCCGTTACCCCGTTGGCTTCTCTCAAGCCTAATTTTTATGTTTGATATCCTATTAAAAATTCAATTTAAATAAGTGTCAGGAAAAATATTTGTACTGATTTTGTGCTATATTATTTCTTATAAAAAATTTCAATTCAAATACATTAGGAAGAAAGTGCCATTTTTTAAGGTTAAATAAAACAATTTACTAATTTAAAATTAAATTGTAGGAGGATGGGTTAAACTTCAATATAAAAATAAGCTTAAGGGATGGAATTAGTAAAGTAATCAAGCAAGACATGTGATGAACCTCAGTTCACAGGACAGTTTCATCTAAAATAAATATTCTTGATTCATTTCAATTTCATTATATTTATTATCCAAAATCTATAAGCATGAGTGATTAAACAAACTTGCCGCAAAATAAAATTACAAGCGGACCAAGTATTCGATATGAAGATTTTTGAAGAAGACGAAATTGTTTTATGAAACTTATTTTAGATGAAATTTATAAAGAGCAAAACATTGAATGTGTAGTTTAAAATTTACTTCACAGATACTTAAAAAAAGTAGACAATGAATTATTTATGCCATGTATTTAGTATTTGGTAATAATATGTTGAAAGAAAACTGATTAGATTTAACATCCATCACCGAGGTAACTGATTAAAATAATATTAGTCCAAGATAATAGGATAGTCGAAAAGCAGTAGACCAAATCCAGTAAAACTGATTCGTTATATGGAGCCATCAGCCTTGTTGGTGTGTGGGTTACCTTGGTGTCGCCACCAGGCTCCTTATAGTCAGCGTAGTCCAGGCCATTATATCCGTAGCTGACTCCAAACTCTCGTACGTACTCGGCCGAGTGTGGGCGACCTTGAATCGCTATGCGAGTGATGTTCATGACCGACCCGAGGTCAATAATCAGCAGTTGGCCAAAATCATTCTCCGACGCTGTCCACGCATTACCCCCTTCACGGACAATCAATGATAATATCAAATAAAGTTCTTCCACCTTACAAAGGACATTAGAGAGAAGAAATGTGTGTGTTTTGTGGTTTTATGTATTCGGCAATCATCAATTCTTCAAAATTTGTGAGATCACTTTTTTATATATACAGCCTTATGATTAAGCTTTATAGAACTCATGTATTTGTGATTCATCTTGAATATTTCAAGATGTATTAAGATAAATAGTGTTTAAAATTTATAATAAAAAATATATATAAGCAATAATTCAATTTATTGTGCAAATAAAAATACAAAAATACAATGTTTTCCTTAAATATTTTAAAATAGAAAGGGGTGAGTATTACAACATGGGTACACTGGAACATTATATACTGAAATACTAACATAAAAGAGAAACATTATGTATACAACTAGGGTTGACATGAATGGTGGCACAGAGTGGTACGGAATAGGTTTGCATGTAAATGAAACACAGAACATTGATTTGTTAGAAGATTACCAAAAAAAAACATAATAATATGATATTCATCCTTACAACTAGGAAAAAATAGATCAATATATTGTGTTATATGTATATACAAAATAATATGAATATCACTGCCCATTTTTCATACTTGATTGCTAATGAGTAAAACATAAATAACTAAAACAAATTGTACAAAATGAAATAGTACTAACTTTCTAAATAATTATGTATGCACCGAAATAAAAATTTATAATAAAAAAATAACAAAACTACCTAACTAATATATTTTAGAGTACCATCTTCCATCGGAACTTAGATTGTAGGTATGCCAACACCGATAAGAAATTCATATTAAAAAGTTTTGTCTTCTTTAGTGAGAAAACTTTCATAAAACTTGCAATCCTTTTCTATAAAAGGAATTGAACCATTCATGAGCTGTTCGTAATCCAAAACTTCATAAGGCACCGGCCCCTGGTAGGGCTCCCCATTGAGATTTAGCGCCACAGCTACGCAATGAGAGGAATCTAACATTGTCTCTTCAAAAATCCAATCCTTTATTTGTTCTCCATTCACGGTAAGTTCCGTATCAGTAACAAACGAACCAACTTTTACTAGTGGAGTGTTAACTCGAAAACTTATTTTTTGCAGATCTATTGTGATTCCTACTCCGATATTTTTGACATAACTTTCTTTCAAACACCAATGCCTGTAAAACGCTGTTAGTTGATCTTGCTGAGTACTACAAGAGGCTATGTTTTCCCATTCAGATGTTGAAAATTGTCTTTTCATAAGTCTAAAGAACTCTTGAATGCTCGTGTTAGGAGGGCGTGCCGTGCTCATTACATCGATACCGACTTTGCTCTTTCCAATGTGTCCTGCAAGCACGACAAAATCTCCCTGATGGGATACATTGAAATCGATATCAGGGTAACTAGCTTCAAGAAGAGGTTTGCCACTCTTATCTCTGCTTAGAAGTACATCCGAGTACAGCAAGTCAGTTGATACACTCACAAACTTTCGCATCATGAGTCTACCGACGAGGGATGACTTTAAGTCTTGTTTGAACACAAACTTGGATAATCTGGTCTTTTCTTCTGGTTGAACACAGGCACTGGCGAGGAGAATGTCACACTCACTAGGCAACCACGAAGATACGTTAAAAGCCCATCGAAAGGAATTCTTTTCAGCCATTTTTATAATGTTCATAATTGAAAGTAAATGTAATACTTTAAGGGGCCGTTATTTTTGAAATGTTACGAATTGAATTAAGAGACAAATTTTTTCACAAGTGCTGACCAGTCCACGACATCTAATGATCACCTGCAAAAATATTTTATTCAATAGGCAAAGAGGTTTGCTAGATTCTCAAAAAATATATATATTAACCACAATAATTATGCGCATTAATATATCTTAGAAGTAACAATTAATACATGCATGTGACTCATTAACAATTAGTTCTAGTTTAAGAGATTTACAATACTAGAGGTGGACTGGACTAACACTGAAAAAATATTTATTTCTTAAATAAAAATCATGAAAAAATTTCACATCCCCTTTTTAAACTGAAAGGGAAAAACAAATGTGGATTGAACACCCATCCAATTCTGAACATAACCTCTGGACCGCATAAGCCAGACTACTGATATAATGCAAAACTATGTTACTGAGATAAATTAAAATAATATTTAAATCCCACATTAAAACATATCATAAAATATAGCTCATGCAAATGTCAACAAATTTAATTCATTCACATTAAAGCATTCATTATAACTACTGTAGGCTTACTGGCAGACGTTAACTTTTAAATCTTAGCATGTTTATTTTATCCATTAGGAAAAAGAACACAATTTAAATGTTACAAAAATGATCTTAAGTCAAGAATGTAATAGAAAGAAAGCAATATACTTGAATTTTACACTTGTACACATTCTACCAATGGGCCTATTTAACCCGGTACAATCTAAATCTCAAAATTAAGGCATATAAGAAAATCCTGGATGTATGTGAGAATTAGAATTAATATTTTGGAATCATACTACTAACTGGAAGTTTTTCAGACCATATAACTTCAATGGTGTATGTATATGGATGAGACGCCTTGGAGAATTTGCTGTAAAAATGATCGGTCATTCTGCTGTGTAAAAAATACAACTAACAAAGAATGATGCTTATACCGTACTCTCACTTAACTTACAACTCTGTACTGTTTTATGCAAGTCTCAAGACAAATTTTGAGACAATTCTCATCTGTGTGTACATGCACCATACTAGTGGTCTTTACTTGAAAGTTCTGCTCAAAAGTGTAATGATATAAACCAGGGCAGTCCAACTTTAAGTAAACCATGAGTTGCTATTAAAAGACTAAGCCGAAGGCCGCACCCGGAATAATTTGTAGAGTAAAGATATATATATATTTTTTAAATAGAGATGCGAACACGGAATAAGTGTCACATCAATATTCTTAATTTTTTCAAACTAAGTTAAATGCTTGTGCTATGAAAATGGGACTAACTTGCTAGTCTGGAGTGAGGTTCAAACCCGCAACCTTTGGATCACGAGGCGGGTGTCCTAACCACAAGACCAACAAGCTACTCTTATTTCATACAATATTATATAAGTATATATAATATTGTATGAAATTTAAGTCCTACTTTTAGCTGTACTAATTACTTCTATAAGTAATACAGACTCTAGTATTAGTAAAATACTCTCTCTACCACAATACTAGGTTATATTGTGGAGAGAGAGAGAGAGCACAGAAGCATTAATTATTCATGCGCAAAATTGAAAAGTGAAACAAAATCGTATCACGGGTCGAGTGTGGTCCGTGGGCCATGTGTTGGATACCCCTGATGTATATCAAACATCGAATAAGACAAATTAATAAATTTTCAGTAAATATTAACAAATATTACTGCAAAAAAACTTACCATCTAGTATCGCATTTTCTGGTCCTCTTTCATTCATGGAAGATGTGGCCTTAAGAAAAGCTCGCTCCAATAGGGGGCTGTTGCATTCATAATCGTCATAATATCTACTACTGTAATATTCTAGAAATACAAAAAAATAGAATACTTTAATAAATATCAACAAAAATCTGCAAATAGAAAGCAATAGAGAAAAAAAATGTTTTTAAGTATAGTCAAATCGTTGCAAATCAAGTTTTAGCAGAGGGTACCTACATACATAAACAATTCCTAACGACAGAAATGGGTGCGCTTGTCCTATTGATTAAACATTCTTTTTAAATTACTCATATGCAAAAATAATAAATATAATAATTAAAAAAAAAACTTTATTGACGATAAGAACAGCAAGGAAGAAGAATAGTAAATAAATAATACAATTAACAAAAATATATAAATAATTAAAAATACTAACAAAATTATAAGTTTAACCGTTAGGATTACGACTATACAAATGCAATATAGAAATAAGTTCACAATATACAAAATATCCAAGGAATAATTAATAAATATGCTTTCAATAAAATATTCTTACCAGAACTACAGCCTGACAATAATAAAGCAAAAAAGCATGCCGTTACGCGTGAAGCACCCATCATGACATGACGCACAACGACAATTGATGACAGCGTTACGCCCTACCATAAACACATTTCACTTTGTGATTTTTAATTTATTGGTATGGTACAAAAAACGTATTGTGCACTTGTAAAAATGTGTATGAGTGATAATTATTGTTGATAATATTGTCAGGCAAAAAAAAATAAAACAATTAATTGAAGTTATTTTTTAATTATTTAACACAATTTTTATTATTTGAGGTAGTCTTTAAATTACTTTAAAAAGTGCAATGAAAACTAAATTTTACATCGTTTTAATTATTTGTACACAACTTACATCAAACGAATTTTTTTTTGAAAACGGCATGGGATATGCCGCTTGTTCCGAAATTGAATTTTAAGGGTCGATACCTCCCAAACTATGTAACTTATTTGTTGTATGTTTTAATGAGCATTAATTTAGTTAATTGCATTTTTTGATTGCTTACTTTTATCATGCGTATTAAATATAAGTTTATCTATCCACATTTTTTATTAATGTGTCTAATTTACTTAACTATGTATTCTTATTTTTAAAATATGTTGTAAACGTAGTATAAACGATTTTCCTCTCTAAATAAATTCCTTTTCAGAGAGATAGTACGCAAAAAAATAAACCATCGTAGATAAATATATTTAAAAAAAATTTATTAGAGACACTAACAGAATAATAGGTACTTGATACTCTGATAATAAAACATTATAAGTGAAGATTATGCCCATTATCCCAATTACAAGTGTCTTCAGCACGCTCTAGCAACATTTATATTTGCATTTAAGCATAGATAACATAATAATACATTTAAGTATATTTTATATGTACATTTGTGTATTGTATATTTAGTGTTGGAATGTAGCGCTATAAGTATTTAATAAATAATTGATTTAATGGATCTATAGGTTCAGGTCATCGTTTAGAAAATGGATGTTGTGTATGAGTGAATTTTTGAACGATGATAAGGTATCTGCAAGAATATCAGCATCAATGTTAGGGTCAGCACAATACATGTATGTGCGACACAACCTTGTGATGGGAGAAAAGTTACTTACTTACTTACTTACTTACTTACCATCACGCCGTTTCCCCGCGGGGGTAGGCAGAGAGGATAGAGCGCCATACTCTTCTGTCCTGACATACAACTTTCGCTTCGTCTACATTCTACATCTTCGCATGCAAGCTCGACGGTTGTTCAGGCTTCTAACAGGACCATCTTCCAGTATCTGGTTAATCTGGTCATACTACGTCTTCCGTGGTCGCCCTCTCTTTCTGGCGCCGTCAACGCTTGCATCATATATCTTTCTTACTATTCTTTCCTCATTTATTCGCTCAACATGCCCAAACCACCTGAGCGACCCTATTATAGAAAAGTAATATACTATATAGAAGATATATATTATATATATATATCTAATATATATATATATATATATATAAAAGTATATAGGTGTATCAGAATTTTGTAAAATTATGCATTTTGTTAAAATAATAAATGATGATAATCTTATGTTCTCGCCCTCATTATATTCTCAAATGATTTAAGTGATCCATGAATCCGAAATCTTATCGGACACTGTAGGTTGAAAATATTATAGGTACAGTTGCCGGCAAACTTCTTGAAATTCTTTGCGCAGAAGACGAAATTTGGGTCTCGTTAGTGGAAAGGTAGATGCGCAAACTTCCCCCCACTACGCCGTAGAATTTCAAGATGTTTGCCGGCTACTGTAAATATTATGAGGAATATATAGAAGGCGTAATCTAGAATCGGGCCATCTTCATCTATTACAATTACAATACCTTTATATATTATACTTATTCTTGGGTTTTTCCTTGATATATTTCGCTATTTCCTAAGTTATTGGTTTACGACTTTCAAAATTTTTTCCACTAATGTTGAAATTTTTTTATTTTGCTCTATAGCTCGTCTTGATCTGAAGATGTGTAGGTTATTGTTGTTTCGTATCTATCAATCTATGGTCGGGTGCGCAGCACTATATTCTGTGGTGCGCAGTGAGGAGGAAACAAATTTGTTGAAGTTGATTTATTATTATATGTAATTAATTAATTGACTGCTCCCAAATGATTCGTACTCTATATTCGAGCGTGTACATATATTTTTGATATTGTGTTGTGAGTCTGTGATCATGAATAGTGTAGAATATGTTAACAGAATTCATAAACATTAACAAAAACAATCCTGTCACTTAATTGCACCTACAGGAGTAAAGATCGTAGAAAGTTTTTGCCGTGTGACGTATATGAGAATAATTTAGTTTCTTAATATAATTCTTGTTTTTGTGGATTATAGTTTATAATGTTTACTAAGTGGGCGAAACACTAAAGTTGTTCAACGTATGAATAGCTGAATTAGATCTATGTTTGACATGAAATGTATGACCTTAAAATGTGAATGTTTTTGTCGGATGTCGTTTTGAGTTTGGTGAATGAGGTCGGTTGTATCGAAAGTCGGTGATTCCTGTCATCAGCGAGCATGTGCGAAGATGTGCCAGTACACTCCAGCAGATCTGGAGGCATTAGAAACAATTTGCACATACAGCTCTCTTCACATCAGAGAAATCACAGCCTTGATTTCAGGTACTACATTGTTTATTATTTCCATTTTGTAGTATTTTGACAGAATTCATTAATATATTTTGTAGTTTTGTATTGTAATGCTCATAATGATTACAACAGTCTTCAGTAGAACCCTTTCACAATGTACCTGTGGATTATGAAATAAAAGTATTATCTTTTGAATTGTTAATTGTTATTTATTTTGAAAGTGAATAAAAGTGTCAATTGGAATTGTCCTGCCTATAATATCTAACTTGTGCCTTATTTCTTTTCTTGAGAATATTTAACAGTGGGTATTCTTTTCTTAATTTATTTTTGTTTTGAGGGAAAAATCACATTATGTATACTAACGATTATAGATAGGTATGTAAATATCGATATTTATAAGTTTTCACATAATATTCCAATGAAAGTAAAAATATTTTCAACTAATTTCAGATTTAAAATGAAAATTTAAATCTTTACTATACATATTGCTGTCTTTTTTAGCATACTTATATATATATTTCGGTTAGAGAATTGAAGAATTGTGTTAAAATTATAAAGTCATTAAAATACTTGTATCTTTTTCAGTGTAACATTTATAAATTGTGTAATTTAATTATTTACAAGTTTAACGTCACAATTTATTAAAATGTTAATCCAATCATTTTATATTTACTATATGAATAATATTTAAATTTACCACATCCTTAGAGTATTTACCATACCTATATTTATTTATTTTGGGCAGGCATCATGATAATGTGCACTTATATTTCATTAATCTTATAGATTCATCTAATCTGATTTTTGACACTTTATTTAAGTACTGATGTTTTATTCATTTCACTATTGCTGAGTGTTTTATGTTGGTTAATCTACTTACAAGGAAGAGAATTTGATTTAAAACTACCTTTCCACCCAGATTTTGATAACAAATATTGGTGATATGTTTTAGGGCACCTTCAGGCACATTCATATCTTTTTGAAATGCAGGAAACTGCAATTAAATTTTATGACCCTTTTTTAGATCATATAATTTAATGAGACCTTTTTTTACCTTAATTTGTTACCTTTAATGTAGGAGCTTTTAGTAATTGATCAAATAAAGAATTACAAAATTATTTTAAAATTTTAGAAAAAAAAAACAAATTTACCTCATAAAGGTGTTATGAATGTTACAAAAGAAGTATAATACAAACATTTTCTTAAATTTTTACAATGATTTATTTCTTTTTAGAGTCGGTATTCAGGTGTCTCTTAGCTAGTAGCAAAAACTTTGGGGGGGGGGGGGTGTTCTTCGTTCAGTTGTGAAAAGGAAATTTTCTTTGTAATTTAGGTGAAATGTCGACAGTTACCTAGATAAGCGATATCAAAGTTTCCATTTTTCCCTGAATATTTCTGACTTATTTTCTGTAATATGTTTAACTATTAAATAACTTTAATGGAATATTTAAAATTCATTTGCTTTAATACAAGCCAAATAAAATGACAAAAATGATATTTTTCAAATTTCTACAAGGTTTTAATAATTTTATTTGATTTGTATTAAAGCAGATGAATTATTAATGTTCAATATAAATTTAAGTGTTAAATAAAACAGATTTTATACAAACTGTATATATATATATATATATTTTTTACTGAGAAGCAAATCTCGACTTTTCGCTTAAGTCTTATTCAGCGTCATCAGGAGAGCATCCTATCATGGCGGACTTGTAGGCTGAACTGTAACGCAAAATGTAAGGGGAACAGTTCGGCCTACACCTCCGCCGTGATAGGACGCTTTCCTGATGATGCTGAATAAGACTTCAGCGAAACGTTGAGATTTACTTCGTAAAATATACGGAATGTATAAAATATCCGTTTTATTTAACACATAAATATGTCCAACGACCGTAATAATAACCTTAACTCTTCAATTAATTATCAATTATTTTCATGATTGTTGTACAAAAGATAAGTAAGAAACATTTAAAAAAAATTCTGCTTTGATGTTGTTTATCTCCATAACCATTGACCAATTTCACCCAAAGTGTAAAGAATATAATATTAATAGTAGACATATTAAGGATTAGTTTTATCAACTTGATTTAAAGTAATTTCTCATTTAAAGCATAGGTTTTTGCATTTTCCACCAATCAAACAACCCATTTTTGTAAAAATCTTTGCTTTAAACCAATTATTACGGTAAATCAAGTTGATACATCCGGTCCTCAAGCATATCCCTTTTAGTAGAGAAATTAATTATAATATTTAAAAAGCATGGCATTATCAAATGTGGCAGAAATCAGAGTACAGTAGAGCGTTGATTATCCGTGCGTGCCTACCCTCTCCTGCCTCAATAGAAACCAGGCTCAATTGGAAAGCTTTGCCACGAAAAAGTCTTGCTTCACGTTGTGAATTAGCAGCACTTGGTCCTAAAATAAGCATGGATCGTATCACTGCCTTAGAATGTGCTAATGCTACTGGCAGCCACCGATTGCCCATGCTTGTAATTGGTAAAAGAAGAAACCATGTTGTTTCAAACACGTTAATATGTCTGCGATGCCTATCGTTTACACTTCGCAAAAGAGTGCTTGGATGGATAGTACAATTTTCATGGAATGGTTTACAGAAACTTTTATACCCTCTGTAAAAGCCCATCAATTAAAAAATGATAAATGAGAGAAAACATTTTTGCTTCTTGATAACGCCCCAACTCATCTATCGTGTGACATCTTAAATGAAAAAGATGGGTTTATAAAAGTCATGTTTCTTCCACCTAACATGCCTTCATTGTTACAGCCCATGGATCAAGGCGTTATTGAGACATTCAAACGGTATTACAGAAAAGAATTGTTATGTAAGTTACTTTTGGAAAAAGAAGAGAAGGGAGAAGAAAGCCCGATAAGAAATCATAAAAAGATTGATTTGAAAGATGCGTTCCACATGATCAGAGCAGCATGGGACAGTGTAAAACCGTTCGCTTGTACTTGGATACTTTTAATACATGTTTTGTTACAAGATTGTCTGCACTTTTTTGGGTTTAATTCCTATTTGTCATTAAAGATACAAATGTAAATATGGTTTTCATTCACCTGTACGTACTGTAAAAGTGGCTGAATCAATAGAGTTCAATTATCCATAAATACCGGTTTTTCAAACACCCACCACCCCCCATTAGTTCGGATAATCGACGCTCTACTGTAAATTACTATCTGAAAAAGATGAAAGACTTCTGTTTTTCTCCAGACACGCGGGTAAAGTACAATGACCAATATATTTAATTATGGCTTCCTTGTAGAATGGCCAATATTTTAGGAAACATGAAGTGAAGTGTTGCCCAGTAGAATTCGAAAAATTCGAAGCAATTTCTGATTTTTCAGAACTGTGCTTGCGTGTGAGATCTTGGGATAGTGTGTGGTGATTTTAAATATGTTGTATGCTAACTACATTGTAGATTTATCAAAATCCCTCTTCAGATGACAGTATTGTTTGTGCAGATGCGGCACCCAGGTAGTGGGGGGTGCGGGGCACCAGAGGAACCGCTCCTTGGACAGTGTGCTGCAGCGGATCCCGGAGGCCCCGCCCACACCTTCTCCCAACATCAACACCGTACCACCGCTCGGTATTGTATTTCCTTTAAAAAATTTATATATATATATATATACATATAGAATGTAATACTTTACAAGCAGATTCAGATACACAAATTATGAGTCGAAAATGTTCAAGCAACATTGTCCTAATACCAATAGTTATGGAGATAAGCAATTTCAAAATGCATTTTTTTTCAATATATAATACATACTTATTTTCTGTGAAACGTTTGACTATCACGAGAGTTTGATTATTATTATTATTATTGATACGCGCAACTGGGGGATGTAAATGAAAATCCAATACCTGTATCTATTTCTCAGAAGCCATTAAACCCAGCTGCACTGTAAAATTGCCAGGCTTCCCAAGGGTGAATATTTCAAATGAATTTGGCTGCCGTGGACTCCGCTTAGCAACAGCAAATAAACTGTTTGCTAATGCATCCCCACCGCCGAAAAGGTATAAAAGCCGTGCGCTTGTACTCCCAGCCAGGATATACTATTCGGAAGGCTCCAACAGTCCTTGCCTCACTAGGAGGTGTCCGGGAGGGATTCCTGGTGAACCTAGGAAACAATATCGCTGCCGCAGTGGAGTGTTCTCCTGCCGGGCCGTACCAAGGCGAGTTTACGTGAAGCTCGAGTCTCGTCGAGAGTTTATCTCCGAGAAGTCTCTCCGCCGTCACTCTTGCTTTTGAGTTTTTTCCGCAAGAGCCACGGCCGAATCTGTGAAGTGAGCTCAAGAACACTAATATTATTTTGTAATTAGACCAGAGCCAGAGACCTATATGCTTGTGCTAATTGTACGAGGACTGTTTGATAAGTCAGTGACTTTTTGAATTTTCTGTGCAGTAACATTAAATACAACACTGCTGCCGTCAACCGCCATCTATCAATAGACTACTGTTAAATTTTGAAAGGGGATGGCCTCGTGAATTTTAACAAAAATGGAAAAAAGTAAATTTCGTGTGCTGATTAAGCATTATTTTTTGCGTAAAAAAACCATCACTGAAATCAAGGAAAGTCTTAATAAATACTATGGGTACTCTGCACCATCAATTTCAATGGTTAAGAAGTGGTTTACTGAGATCTATCGTGGTCGTACCAGCACGAGTTACGCCTAACGTTCAGGTCGCCCAAAAGAGGACATCACGCCAGAAATCGTCTATAAAATTCATGGAATAATATTGAACAATCAGAAAATGAAAGTATGTGAGGTACCTGAGGCTGTAGGCATCTCAATTGAGCGGGTACATCACATTTTACATGAATATTTGGACATGAAAAGACTATCCGCGAGATGGGTGATTGCTCCCACTCGACCATAAGCGCAACTGTGTGACCACTTCAAAGGAGTGTTTGGAGATGTTCAAACGCAATCCGAATGAGTTTTTGCGCTGTTTTGTAATCGTGGACGAAACATGGATCCATCACAATACACCAAAGACCAAGGAACAATCAAATAGTGGGTTTCACTGGGTGAACTTGCACCAAAGAAGACCAAGGGGGGTCTGTCAGCCAAAAATGATATGGACTCAGTTTTTTGGGATGCACGCGGTGTCATTCACATTGATTACATTGATAAGGGTAGAACGATCACCGGCGAATATTATTCAGAGCCTTTACACAGATTCGATATTGATTTGAAGCAAAAACAACCGCATTTAGCAAAAAAAAAAGTGGTGTTCCACCAAGACAATGCTTGGGCGCACACGTGTCTAGTCACTATGGCAAAAATCCATCAATTGGGCTATGAAATGCTACCCCATCCAGCATATTCTCCAGATTTAGCCCCCTGCGACTATTTCCTATTTCCAAACCTGAAGAAATGGCTGGGCGGTAAGAGATTTGGGTCGAATGAAGAGGTCATCACCGAAACAAATGCCTATTTTGAGGGCCTTGAGAAAACCTATTATTTGGAAGGAATTAAAAAATTGGAAAAACGGTGGACTAAATGTATCGAGCTAAAAGGAAAAATAAAACGTTTATTTGCCGGAAACAAAAAAATTATTCATAAAGCCACTGACTTATCAAACAGCCCTCGTATTTTATATTCTGTGTGCTCTTTTATATTTCGACTGTCTATATGTCTGTGTTCCTGTATATTTCTACTGTTTGTATTTCTGTGTTTTCCTCGTATTTTTGACTGTAAATAAATTAATTTGACTGTAATAAATTAATAAACAGACAACTGATTATACCTTGCAAAAAAATCCTGCTTCAAATTTCTGCAATATTTTAATAATTTTATTTGTCTTGTATTGAAGCAGATGAATTTTTAATATTCAATACAAGTTACTTCACTGCTAGTCTAACGTTTTGCAGATTGTGTTAGGAATAATGAAAAAAAAATTATAAAATTTGAACTTATATCCATAAATATTGATATTAGGATATTGTTATTTGAACATTTTCGACTCAGAATTTAGGCAGGAAACTACCTGTAAAGTATTGTGGACTAGCTCTATTATATCATGTATAGTATATGTTGTGTTGCATTGTTAATTTTTTTTTGTTAATTTTACCAGAAATTTATGAAGGTACTTAAATTTATAACATAGCAAACAATCGGCCGTATTCTAAAAATAGTATTATTGCTATTTCTGAATCTTGATAGTTATTGTATAACATTGTAATGCTGTCAATGTTGATGTTTTAATGAATTCAATCAATCAGAAAGCTCTCAAACTTGTGAAAAAATTGTGAATAACTTTGCTTTCTGATTGAATTAATTTATTTCAAACCTCAACATTGATGGCATTACAATATTATACCATAACTGTCATGATACCCGAATGTGACAGTGATGGCCGAATGTTATATTACCTATATTGTATTTGATGACAAAAAAATATTTTCGTTTAATGTGAGTGCAGCTACAACAGTCAGTTTTCTTTTATATCATATTTGTGATAACAGTGAAGGGGCACTTTCTATGACCACTGTGGTAGCTCCCGGTTAATTTCTTTGAGTTTATTTTATCCATGGTGTAATAAATAAGTATTTATCAGCTCTTTTTTTTCAGTATTTATCAGTACAAAATTAGTAAAATATTGTGAGTTCCTAAAATTTAGATGCAGTAGTTATAGGTTTAATTGAATTAGTAAAGAAAGTAGGGGTTTATTCCTGCTTCCTTTACTAATGCCCTAAAGTGGCTCAAGTAAAGCGGATCGGAAAACAGACGAAGGTGTTGCCGTCGGAATAGTAAAGTATGACGAGTTTTTATAGTCCCACAATGCGTTTTTTAATCTGTTCTAAACCAGTGTGAATACACGACAGAGCGCCTCTTGAATGGACGACTTGAGCACAGAATGGGTTGTATGATGTGTTAATTTGTCTTTGATTACAGGGTTGATTTGCTTTGGTTTAATTGTTTTTTTAAGGAACGAAATTTCAATGTGGTAAAATAATTTATCCCTCAGTTTTATCATTTTCTTCGCTTTCAACAATGAACATGAGCAAAAAATTGCATAAAAACATTTTATTTTTCTCCCTGCATCATTTGACTCATTTAATTTTAAAAATACGTATATATTTGTTTCTTTTTTTTTTCAAAATTAATACCGCTTTACTGAAAATAATAAAATTTATCTTACTCTCTTTCTTTCGCACCTGCTTTGCATTAAAATATAGTTACATTATAAATTATGATGATGACGTAACAAATATTCCAACCTTGTTTACTCATATGTTACAAATAAAATATAGTATGTTAAGCTCATTCTTCACGAGTCATCCACATGTGGTGTGAGTACAATTAAAAATCCATATTTATGTAAGCAAATTTAAAAATGGAAAAACTTTGGCATGAAATTTAGGTTTCAGAAAAGGGTGCTAAGTTTAAGTAGGTATTTGGAATTGACTGACTGGCAGATGCACATCGACCTTTTCCGTCAAATATCCAGACCTTGAGGCCAAAATTTCAACCGTGTGTTTGCACCCACAAGTGTTTTTTCCAGAGATACTCTATGAAGAATTTTTTGTTTCATTATGCTGTAGAAGAACATTTCAAATTATTTATAATACATATTGTTTTTTAATTTTTTAAAATTGCTCTATGAAAGCCTCATCATTTTTCTTTGCTAGGCTCCAATTAACATTTTATATGCTATGTTTTACTAATATCCAAAACTGATTAATTTCTAATTAACACTGGATATTTTTTTAGTTTAGTTTTTAAATCATATTTAAAAATACTATTTAAAAAGTTTAATGCACTTATCGTATTGGTAGAAATAATTATCGAGCTGTTTATTTCCATTTTTGATGTTTTAAATGTATATTCAATAGACTTTTTTATATTACATTTCTTTACCTAATTATTTTAAAATTCCTTTATTCATTATTTTATTTAAGGGGGGAAGCTACATTACAAGTTGAAAATTTTAATTATATTTTTCTTGCTTTAATCGAATTTACTCTCAGAGAATATACTTATTAAGTTATAGAGGGAAATTATAAATATTTTTCTAGTTATTGCTTCGAAAGTGCCATAATGATATTATTTTGTTAGGCAGATGTCAGTGTTTTTGTAGAAGTAGTATGTATAACCGTGGATAAATAACTGTATAACTGTGGAAGTATAACCGTGACAGTAGATTTTATGGAGGGATTTTAAAACCCACTGTTCCAGCTTCGGTGGCAAAGACAAATTGACAGATGTTATTATTAAAAAATAACAACTTATGGCTTAGCAATAAGACGAAATAGTAATTCCGAATATGGAAAAAGCAATAATGGCAACACTACATCATTATTGTTCTTCAAATTAACAGCCAAAGCATGAAAATTATCCAGCGAGAGCGCGACGAGGCCGGAAGCAAAGAAGAACGTCTCGAACGTCCTCCTCCACTTTTTACACCAGATGTGGAAAAACATCTTCCTATTTATGAAAAAATTTGTCAATACAGCTTGTGTTTTGTAAATTTCATATAATTCGTAATTCTTGGATCTTATATTTTGGTTGAATAATAGTTACGTAGACATGGTTATTGATTTGAAGCATTATTTGTGCAAAACACGCAGCCATAGAAATGTTCAGTTTTAAAGGTCAAATTTATTTAAAATTTTATGTGAGAACACACTTTCTTCTAATTGTAAAGAGTTGCTGCTTGATTTTTATTAATCCAGTTGTTGATAATATAAAGGTACCTACACAACAGGCGCGTGTGGTGCTTACATTGAAGCGTGACTTTTACGTAAACATATATTTCGGAATATAATGAAATTTCTCTTGAAAAATAAAAAAAAAATTAAAATTTCCATGAGCTTATATATATTTATTTATTTGTTTGTTTCTTCATATTTTTTGTTTATTTATTTTGTTTCTTGATATTCTTAAAACCATTATGATAATTTTTATAATATTAATGAAATAATATAATGTTACTTTACTACTACCATAAGCAGGAGTGTCAGCTCCTTTAAAATGCTATTATCGTATGAATGTATTTTTGTATTCATGAAACTATGTACTATGACATGTCTATAATAAATATAATAAATAAAAAAAAAAAAATAAAACAAAATCGAATATTTATCTGATATAACATTATGCTACGTTACATTACATACATAAAATTCATGCTTCAGTGTGTGTACTGCACCGCAAAGACACGGTTATACCGGCACTGGTTGCCTGCATCAGTTTACTGATTGTGAACAGGTAAAATGCATGTTTATCAAAATTTAAGTCAACCCAGTGTACACATCGATTTATCAACATTTCAAGGTCAATTCATTTGATCAAGAACTCTTTCTGATGTAAAAAGTGCTGTTTTAATAATTTGTTAAAATGCTATTTCATACTTTATATATAATTAAAATGATAATAATAGAAAATTATTTTCATCAACATTTCTTTTTAATTCATATGTATATGTCCTGATTCCTATTCCTATTCTGAAAATAAAAATATTGCTATTTTGGTGATTGTTACCCTGGCACTCAAAAATAGAGTAACATTTTTCAAATGTCGATATTTGTATCATTGTGACGAAAATATTGGCTTAAATTTAATATTTGCAATCTGTGAATGAAGAAATTAATAGATGTGTGAGAAGCAAACTGAGTTTTACCAACTTTAAAAATAATCAGTACAGTAAAACCTCGTTAATTCGAAATTCAAGGGATCAAAAAAAAAACATTTCGAATTATGCGGAACCCCATTAATTCAAAATTAAAGGTACAAAAAAAAATTTAATCGCGATACGATTGTGAAATTCGCCAAAAATCGTAAAATTCATGAAAAAATCAATAAGTTAGTGAAAAAATCGCAATGCGATTGCGAAGTTCGCCAAGAATCAAAACTCATGAAAAAACCTATGAATTTTGTGAAAAACATCCGTATTTTTCCATATTTCAAGAAATCATTTCGAAAACCCAATATTTATTATGCTGTTACAAAGACCGCATCATTTCTATTATTAAAGTATCCGATATTTACATATTTGTCGTTCTCACTTGCAAAAAAAATCGAAATATTTTTTCAAATTTCAAAAAAAAAATTGAATTATGTGAACTAAAATGTATTGATTTGTGGCGCAAGGGGCTAAAAATTATTTCAAATTACGAATTACCGAGGTTTTCGAATTATCGGGATTAATCTTACAATGAAATTTACATTTTAGGACATGTGGGTTTTAAAAATTTCAGATTATGGCGAATTTCAAATTATTGGGGTTTGAATTAACGGGGTTTTACTGTACTTACTTTATATAATATTCATCAAAAACTTATATTTTAGAAAAACTCAAGATTGCAATGACTGGTTTGCGTGATGATAGAAACCTTTTTGACATCCGTGTCACTTCAACATCAAATAAACATGACTTTTTTAAGGAGACCTAGACTCGCAACAGTTGTACAGTAATATAATTTTTTTTCTATTATGCACGTGTTTTATTGTATTATATCTCTACTCTTTTATATTTTATTTTTTGTCTATTTAACACTGATGTATAATTCTATTTCTATAATTTACACACATACATATATGTTGTTGCATTAATATTATGTATAAATGCATAGTAGGTAAAAGGCTATTTAGCCATGTAATTACTATTTCCCATCTTGTGTTTTTAATGACAAATGGTTAAAAATCTCTTATACTAAACATTCTCCTTACTCAACTACTTTCAACAAGATTAGATGTAGATTCAAAACTACTTTCAAAGGTCTCATCATCAGGTATGCAAAAGTCGTAAATGTAATTTAATTAAATAATCACATGGGCGCTAATAAATATGTCTCATCTATTTTTAAGTGTTGGGGTAACAATCACCAAAATAGCAATATTATTATTTCCAGAATAGGGCGGCATATCTATTAGAATAAAATGTCTGCACGATTTTTGTTTAACTGTTGATTATATTTTATCTCAATATTCATAATCTAAATATAATAATTTCATTGTCTGTCTGTCTGTCGTTTTGTTTAACTGTTGATTATATTTTATCTCAATATTCATAATCTAAATACAATATTCATAATCTAAATATAATAATTTCATTGTCTGTTTGTCTGTCGGTCTATAAATTCGTAACTTGGAATTAAAACTTTAGATAATTAGAGTGTGACACGCAATGGTTCGGGCAACAGGCGACCGTGACATGCCCACCTAATTACTGTGATTTTTCACGGGTGCACGGCTGTGCATATATATAATATTCAGATACAATAAACATGCTTAAGATGAAAATCAATCCTGCTGCTCCAGGTAGGAAATTTTCTGTTTCCTTTCTGACAATCTTTCTTTGTGGCTATTGACTTACGTACAACATTTAAGGGTCATGTGATTACCGGCGAGCAAGTAACCCCTTTCTGAAGCGTGCATACCACTTGATTTTAGACACCATATAATGGTAAATTTCTAAACAATTAACCCTTAAATTTCATAATTTTTTGTAGAACAAATATTGAACATTAAAAATTATGTCACTTGTTAAGAATAATATCATTTTCAATATTTTGGGAGTAGTAGAATTCATATAAAAGTTGTTTATTTTTTTAAACACCAGATGCTGTGTACTTTATAACCTGAGAAATTAAATATAAAACTGAAATTCCTACAGTAATCCAATCATATGAGTATAAAAGTTAAGGCTACAATATCCAAAAAATAAAAAAATAAATTTTGAATGAGGATTAACTAATTTAAATATACTGAATTCGGGATTTTATAGGAAATATAGCTTTATCGCTTCTAAAATTATGTTTCAAAATCACTATTAAAAGCAAAGACAGCAATATCCACTTCAAACAATCAATCCCTAAGAACGTGTCAGGTGACGATGGCCGCTTCGTACTAGAGTGAGACATAAATTCATTTTAGACTGAAACATATTAATAAAGACAGCAATGTCCACTATTTGGTGTCAAATGCAGTAATATTCATGTTTAAAAGTTTAATATATATTTATATAATATATTTTACACATATATAAAGGTGGAATTTGTTTTTAAAAACTTATTTGCAATACAATGTAGTTTTCAGATAAATTTTATCGAGTAATGTCAGTTTTTTTATATTTATCTCAGAAACACAGCTGCCTTTGCTTTTATACCTCTCATATTGTGATTTTTTTTCGTGCGAAGTTGCAGAGCACTACAAGCTTTGTAAAAATATTCATGAAATATACATTTTATTTTTCTTATTATCCTTTAATATACTTTAATAATAGTTAATTAATTCACTATTCTAACATTAATAACATATCTTTAGGTTCCGATGACTCCGGCATAATATGCCCGGTGAGCAAATACGAAGGTTCACAGACAGCCACAGCCCCCCCTGTGGTCGGAAGATCTAGGGAAAGTTTGGATTCGGGAGCACCAGAAATAAACGACGATGAACCGCCAGATGATCAAGATTGCCAGAAAAGTGTTGAGAGCGAGACGAAAGATGAAAATAAAACTACAGTCGCTACCAGCACTAAAATGGAGCCTAAAGAAGACAGCAAATCTGAGGTAATCATCTGATGCTTGTAGGCACACGGATAAAAACGGTTAATGGCTGCAATAGACTAAGGGCCGGTTGTTTCAAGTTGGATTAAAGTAAGCGTTCTTTTAAAGCATAGATTTTTACGTTCTCCACCAATCAGATGATCCGTTTTCGTAAAAATCTATGCTTTGATCGACCGCTTATTTTGATCGAACTTGAAACAACCGGGCCTAACAGTGGTCAATGTCGGGATTGTTGGGTCTCTAGGCTGGTTATCGTATTATTACACCTATTCATATATAAAAAGTTAATAAAATGAAAGGTTTTTTTTTTTTTGATATGAGAATACCACTAGAATATGTTTCGGAAGTGTCAGTTTCCTTCTTCGGGTGACTATAGACTGAAGTGTGGGAGTGTGTATCTGGTGTATGGGTTGCGAATCCAGTGGAAGTAGATGGGTTATCTAGGCGGTAGAAGAGAAAGAACATTGTGTAAAGGGGTTAAGAGTTGTATTTGATTATTGTATATTTAAGTTTTTATGAATTTGTGTTTCTAAGTTATTTTGTTTTAGTGATTTTCTCATATCAAATATAAATAGTGCAAAAAATAATGTTTTTTGTTTATAATTATTTAGAATGGATTTCCACAATGTGAACACTTCCACAATCAATTATTTAATAAAATAAAAAGTGGAAAAAAATTTTTGGTCCAATAATCTCATTCATTATCAGTCATTCTCCTGGTTATTTTTGAATGCACCATTTTTTTTACTAATGATAAAACAAAAATCATAAATGAATATTGAATGATGACATTTATGATTTTATTTAGATTTATTTCTTATTACATATTCATCATCGATATTAATTTAGTAAGGTATGAATTCCCCAAATTATGTATATAATATATGTATTTGTTTTAAGTTCATATATATTTTGTATGTAAATTTATTCCATGTGTTTATGAGTACAAAATGAATGTAGGTGGAAAATCTAAAGGCGCAGACCAGTGCTCAACTTAGGCATCGACTGAGAGAACGAGTGAGTGTTGGTCATTATTCCCTTTCTTTTAACTTATAGCGTCTGCGGATTGTTGTCTGAACTTTGGATCGATTTTTAACCCTATTCCTGTGATCTGAAACTTTGCAGGCAGACTCGTGGCGATGATAAAAATGATCTAACAAATTTTTGTTTAAAAAAATTAATAATTATAGTATAATTTTGAATTTTTCGAAATTTTAATATAATACTATTCGAGTGGCAGATGGATAATGATAATTAAAAGTTACATACTTATGGTTATAATCTAATTGATATTTGTCATTGAACTTTCCGAGATATAAAGAAAGATAATGAGAGTTTAAATTTATCTCTTAAAAAAATGGATAACCAATTTTATAAAATGAATTTATTAATTCACAGAAATTGTTATAAATATAATTATTTTTTATCGTAGCATGTAATTTGAAAGATTATTAATATGTTGTAAATTGGATTCACTGTTGTATTTTCTGACTCATCAACAGAATATTGTGTTGTAAGAATTCATAACTTCATGGCAATCAGATAAAATATTAGAAAACTTATCTTATAATATTGCATTTTTAAATAGTGAATAATGATGATAACAGTGTATACTAAGAATTTTTTATATATTTTTTTTGCTGTTTAAAAAATATATACATATTATACATTGTGTATCCCCCAGTACAAGGATCAATCCTGATGTAATATATATATATCGTCCCTTTAGAAGTAAAACTCACTAAGTGACAATGGAGTAATTTTGAGATAATGAGATTTACTCACTTACTTACCGTCACGCTGTTTCGCCGAGGGGGTAGGCGGAGAGGATAAAGTGCCACACTCTTCTGTCCTGATATAAACTCTCGCCTCATTCACATTCATACATCTTAGCATGCAAGTTCGCCGGTTATTGAGGCTTCTAACGGAATCATCTTCCAATATCTGGTTAATCTGGTCATGCCACGTCTTCCACGGTCACCCTCTCTTTCTGGCGCCATCAACACTTGCATTATATATCTTTCTTTTCATTCTTTCCTCATTCATTCGCTCAACATGCCCAAACCATATGAGTGACTGACCCCTTTTTAATTCTATTGATTATGCTAACATGCTTTACATTCATTACTAATACCATCATTCTTTACTCTATCATAAATGGATTTGCCTCACATACGTCTAAGGGATTTCATATCCACTGCATTCAGTCTACTTTCATTCCTCTGGCTTTTCATTCAGCTGGCAGAAGCCAGCTCCAGGCTTCACTTCCATACATCAGTGTTGGTACCAGAATTCCATTATGTACTGCTAGTTTTGCTTCGGCAGACATATTTATATGAAATGATTGCGTTCAAAGCACCGTTCATCCTATTCCCCGCAGTCACTACTCTCGATATCTTTCTCAACATTCCCTCTTCTATCGAACATACTTCCCAAGTACACATACTCAGCTACTTGTTCCAAACATTCATTACCTACTAGTATTTCAAATGTTGTCTTACTTTCCTCTTTTTAAATAGTGCATATTGGGCGATATATATATGTTTAAATGTTTGATTGTTTGTCGCCGAAATGACCATTTCAGTTTTTTTTTCACTGTTTTCGTGCGCTTTTTTACCTTCAATTCTTTGATTCTCATAGTTTGTCCATAATGTAAAACTTTCACTTTTTTTGTTTTTTTTTTGTATAACTCAAGTTATTGTTGCTATAATACATAACATGTTAATTCTGTGGAAACTTGTAAGATGGTCTCTGTACTGTTCAATAATCATGTGTAATCTTATTTTATATGTATTGTTAGTTACCCATGAATAAATAAAATAAAATAAAATAAAAATAAAATACCATCTCTTTTGACTTGTTTACGTTCATAATAAGGTCACTTTCTTCCATACATCATACATCCTGCTTACTAGACTCTGTAAGTCTTGTTCGCTAATTGCCATTAATACTGCATCATCCACATACAGTAAACAGCATACAATCAAATCACTCAAATGAGATTTAACATTCCAAATGTGATATTAAAATTGTTTTACCACTAAATAACTTTAAATAGACACGGAATATTCACTTACTGATTTTTACCTGGAATAGAGATGGAAACAATATGAATGTTTGTATTCATAACTCATTTTGGCAATATTGCGGTTAGTGCATTTTATGTTTTTAAGGGACGATTTGATATATAATATTTAACTCTTCATTTTTTTTTAGTAATAAAAAGTCAGAGAAACCTTTTATGGCTTTATAGCGCTACCCAATTTATTCACAAAAGAAAAATTGTGTGTCCAAAAGACAATACATAGGACTAACTTGCTGGTCTGGAGTGAGGTTCGACCTCGTGATCTTTGGATCATGAGGCGAGAGTCCTGACCACAAGACCAAAGAGCTACTCGCTACTTTAATTTTTTCTTCTTTTTTTTGAGTCTCCAAAAGTTACCAATTTCAAAGCTAGACCCAAGAAAGAAATTTTGAAGATCGATTCTATTCTAATATGTACTATGTTTAGTTAAGGTGGGTCTTTTTTTTATATAATGAGGGTCCTCAGCCAAAAGGGCGTAAGTGATTATTTTGAACTTTGCAGAAGAGCAAAATAAAGTTTTGTCAATTTGATTTTGTCAATATGTATTTCTTTTATTATTAAACGATTTTCATATTTGTTTTTCTAAAACCTGTAAATTTCAAAATAATCACTTACACCTTTTTGGTTGAGGACCCTCAATATGTAGAAGATTATTTCAGTGTATAATGGCTTAAATAATGTAATTAAAATCAAGTGTTGCATGAAACATTGCTGCATAAATGAATTATTTTCCTTCAACTACTGATTCCACATATAACATTATGCAAGCTTGAATGTGGTAATCTAATAAATATGTTTAAATGTTTTCATGCACTCCATTACAACATTTCATGCTTATATAATAAATTCACAGAATTATGAAATTATACTCATTTCTTTTTAATTTTAATTTCTAATAGAGCATAAAAACATATTTTGTCTGCTATATTTTTGTTGTCGCAATTAGGTGAATTGTAAACGAGTTAGAATCATAAAATAAACCTTTAAAAATGTACATGTGTGGTAGTTTATTTCAGAGACGGTATATATAAAGATTAATATCTTCAGCTAAATAACCTTTCTGATTGTAACTTCTGATTATTTACTACTTAAGAAACTTCAGAGATTGCATGTCATGTTTCCTAATTGCATTTATGGTTGAGCCATGGTGTTACTTTCTACGGCAGAAACATTCGGTAAAAAAATATTATCGTGTAGTAATAGTAGAATTAAAAAGTAGCATAATGCGTCTGTACCACATGGATGTTTTTAACCTATATTTTTATGCCAAAAATCTATAAATTTAGAGCTGCGAAAAATAGTCCAACCACTTTTTTGTATTTAAAGAGAAAAATATTTAATTTATTTAAAATATTAAATTTACCGGGTTGGTCGCTTTCTGCATAACTGCATTAAATTAATTTAGTGTATTCAATACCGATAGTACATAACAGGGGCGTGCAGTGAGAACAAGAAGCATGACTTATTTAAAAATATATTTGCAAAAAAATCAAAATTAAATATTTATGTAGCAGGATATTATGAAATATTAAAATCTGAAAAATATGTTAATAATTGTGATAGGAATATTACTAGATATATCTCTTATTTCGGTTTCTTTTCAAAATATTTGCTTAGGAAAAAGTCATGCTTCTCGTTCTCACTGCACGCCCCTGGTACATAGTGATATTGGGTCCTGTTTGCAAAAAATTGTAACCATTGGTTTAGTAATTTGGATAGGCGGAGATTTCAAGTTTTTTAATGGTAATGACAACAATAATTAACAACTTTTTCTTTTGAAAGAATTTAATTTGTTTAGTTAAGGGGTTATATACAGTCAGGAGGCCCAAAAAAAGCTATTTTTCAAGAATTTTTTCTGAGAAGCCTTTTAAATTTATTAATATGAAAATTTGTACACATATTATGGTTACTTTTAACTGTATTTTAACATTTTTGTATTTGTAAAATAATAATTTTGAAAGCTGCTATAGCTGATCTCCAGGAGCTCCTCTCAAAAAAGGTATCTTGCAGTGATAACGATATCTCTGGACTGGATCATCGAAAGTGAAAAAAACCAAACGGATTTCGTCAAAGTATTGTATTATCTTGTAATTGATCGAAGGAATAAGCAAAATATTTTTTTTTGACAAAATGGCTACTTCTCAAAAAAAATCGATTTTTCACCAAAATTTTGGCCTTAAATTATTTATAAAAAAATATACTTAAGAAGCTTGTGTTAAAATTTGAAACTGATCGGTTGAGCCGTTTCCGAGAAATCTTTGTCACCGATCTTAAAGAGACAGTTTTGAGAAAAACGGCTTTAATGTTTCAAAAGCAAATTACATAGAGTAAAAAACATTTTTTTTCAATTTACATCGAGTCATCTATTCCAGGGCCATACTTTCACTTTAGTCATCTGAATACATTAGAAGGGAACATTTACAATGGGCAGGTAAATAAAAGGTACATTGTTTACAATAGGTAGGTAAAAATAAAAGGGATTGCTCTCTAGGTGAGCGCCGGCGCTCCGGCCTCACGATCGCTTACAAATATGCGCGTAACTTTGAAAATAATTGCCGGATTGACTTTTTCTGTTGTTTACTTAAATATGTGTATGTATGTATGTATGTGTCTATATATGTATATAGGTGTGTATGTATATGTGTATATGTATATTTTTAGATATAAATTCATAATATGTATGCATTGAACATAAAGTTTGTAATATACATATTATGGAATAAATAAAAATTGAATTGAATTGATTTGAATTGAATTGAATTACGAAATTTAAATAAAAAAAAATTCAATTTTTTGAAAATTCTAACTGTATATAACCCCTTAATACATATCTGTGAAAGAGAGTTACGACAAAAGTTGAAGGAATTGCTTATAATAATCCTTATTATGTCAAATATTTTTGTACTAAATGTACCCACTGAAAATTTATTATGTACATATATTCTAAACATTGAACAAAAAAAGTATATTGTTATTAAATTCTTTAAGTCCTACAATCCATTTCATGCGTGTTAAAATAAATGTTTATTTTATATTTTATAGACGCAGGCAAGGGAAGTGGCCAGATCCAAAGATTTTCTCCTGCGATTGTTTGAGAGCAAACTGTTTGACATGCACATGGCTATCGGCTATCTCTTCAACTCCAAGGAGCCGGGAGTACAGAGCTACTTGGCCAACAAGCTCTTCAGTTTCCCCAAGGAGGATGTTGACTTCTACCTGCCGCAACTGGCAACCATGTATATTGAGATAGACGATGTGGCTGAGGTATATGACATTTATTATTATATATATATATATATATTATATTATATATATATCCTGTAACCTATTGGGCGTCCATCATGGACGAAATTGCATATAATGTGGCGTCCACCTGCTTACGACGTCCGTATATCGGACGTCAGATGGGAGAGTGTTCGCAATGGGCGCGGATTGTCTTTCTGATGCCATAAATGTAAAAAAAAAAAAAAAAAATTGGACGTCAATTCGCTCCCAGTTTGGCTATTCTCAGTATATCTGTAGTTCTGCAAATTTTCGTTACAAAAAATAGCAGCGCTGTCGGCATTATTCCGAACATTCATTGCTAGCCGTGTGTGACGTCCAATTGCGCGTCGAGCGAAAGTTTGAAATGCGACGTTGCCACTTGCTGGATGCTTTGACTTCATTTAATTTTTATATTCACGATTTATGAGAACTCGTACGCATTCACTTGAATGAAGAAGTGGAGTCCGCTTTTGTACTCCAATTAATTCGTGGCGTATGATTATTTGACGCAAAAATTTTGGATCGATTTTTAACCCTTTTCTCGTGATCCAAACGAGCTGAAATTTTGCACGCAGACTCGTGGGGACGTTCAAGAAGATCTATCAAATTTTCGTTAAAAAAATTTAATGATTATAGTATAATTTAGGATTTTAAGATATTTTAATAGTTTTTTAACATTGGAATCATTACATAAATGTTTGATTACTACCGTCGGCAGCGGCCCGATAACGTTGCGGAATATTTTCTAAATTTGCATTACTGTATATAATTATATTTATTATTCATTATATTAATTACTATGTATAATTATATTAATTAATTATATTAATTACGATATATAATTATATTAATTACTATATATAATTACTATAGTATAATAGGTACTTCACTATGAATTTCAAAAATTTATGACAATTGGTTAACAGAGATAGAGAATTTTGACATAGATATTTGTCTAGACATGTTTCATTTTCAGTCAATCAATTATTTAATTACATGATGGTAAACTTAATTTACAAAGAAAAGGAGTAAAATAAAAACATGGTTTTTATGGGTTACTTTTTTTAAGCTAAATATCTAAAAAAATAATCAGAAGTTTAAAATTGAAATAAAATAAAATTAATCCCAGGACTTGAAGATAAGATTGCAGCATTATTTTATTAAATGTTTTAGTCGATCGGTATCTACTTATATCTATAGTCGATATGAATTTAGGTGTAATTGAGTACTTAACAGGTGAATGATTTTTATTATGAAGGGCTAATTGCCATGTAATGATTCCAATTGATACATGTATAGTAAAAGTCCGTTAATTAAAACAACGATATTTCGTGCTTTGTATTTATTGTCGATTTTGAGGATCCAAAAATAACTTTTCCCTATAAATTCTACCTTTAATTCTAAAATACGTGAAATGCGTACATCGTATCAATTATTGACGTATTATATATGTATAGTATATAGACACGTTATTCCCATACTAGCCTGCTTTCATATTTATGTAGCAAATATTCCATTGAAGTATACAACAAATCACATAATCACGTAAAAATCAGGTAATTTGAAGTCACGGTGCCTAAAATAACATACTCATTCTTACAATAGTGTACGATACTCTGTTCCTTTTTCCCCGGGACTTTTTTTTCGGCGTACACGCAGTGTTTGTGAAATAAGTGTGTTGTAAATATAATTTAGCAACTATTTCAAAACACGAATCTTCACTAAATTCCTGGCTTTGTAGATGGGTAAGTATACACTAGGAAATGCAATCTCGCGAAATCAATAATGTCAATCTCGCATACAATCAATTAAATTTTAATAATTATTTTAATTTCAAAAGTTATAAAATGGTACCTACTTGCTTTTTGCTATACTTACTTGTTGTTAAAGATAAATAAAAAGGAAAATAATTTTAATATCACTGTATTTCAAAGGGTAATTAAAGTTTTTTAAGAAATAATCACATAATAAGCAATACGTATAA
>JADDOH010012436.1:0-94299 GCA_016648135.1 Agrypnia vestita | reverse complement strand
ATATGAAATTGGCGTTTTGCCGTACTGGCAAATTTGATCTCAAATATCTTATCTTTGGTTAGGAATTCCAAATCCAAATTTATACAGATATTTACTCATGTATTTGTGTTTTGAAAATTATAATTCATTTGTTTTTTCCTCAATTGTTTTTTTCTTTGCGTCACTCAGTTTATAAAATGAAAAACTTGAAATATCGCGTTATTAACGAGTACGAGTTCCACCGTGGCACCAGTGCTGCAGAAATGGCTCGAAGGATTAATGATGTGTATGGCGACGGTGCCGCAAAAAAAAACACAGTGCGTTTTTGGTTCCAACGTTTTCGTTCTGGAAATTTCGACCTGCAGAACAAGCCCCGTGGACGGCCGGAGACCAAAGTTGATAATGAAGAATTGAAGGCTATTGTGGAAGCGGATCCATCGCAAACCACATCCGAGTTAGCTGCAGGCTGCGGTGTTAGTGATAAAACTGTTTTAATCCACTTGAAGCAAATTGGTAAGGTGAAAAAGCTTGAAAGGTGGGTACCTCACGAATTGAGTGAAGCAAATCAACAAACGCGCGTTGACTGCTGCGTTGCATTACTCAACCGGCACAATAATGAAGGGATTTTAAATCGAATCATTACCTGTGATGAAAAGTGGATCCTGTACGATAATCGAAAGCGCTCATCGCAATGGCTGAACCCTGCCGAACCAGCCAAACCATTCCCCAAGCGAAAATTAACTCCAAAAAAGTTACTTGTGAGCGTTTGGTGGCTGGTGTCGTTCACTATAGCTTTCTTAAATCTGGCCAGACGATTACGGCAGATGTCTATTGTCAGCAACTGCAAACCATGATGGAAAAGCTAGCTGCTAAACAACCGAGGCTGGTTAATCGCTCTAGGCAACTGCTGCTTCATGATAACGCTAGACCACACACTGCACAACAGACGGCTACCAAATTAGAGGAGCTTCAATTGGAATGTCTAAGGCATCCACCGTACTCTCCGGACCTTGCCCCAACAGATTACCATTTTTTTCGAAATTTGGATAACTTCTTGCAAAGGAAAAAATTCAACTCCGATGGGGCAGTCCAAACCGCCTTCAAAGATTTTATTGATTCCCGTCCGAATGGTTTTTTTAGTAAAGGGATCGATGAACTACCTATGAGATGGCAAAAGTGCATAGATAGCAATGGTACATACTTTGATTAAATAAATATATTATAATAAAAAAAAATCGGCTTTATGTTCCTCCCATACTAAACGTCAATTTCATATGTAAGGACCTAATATTTTAATATCTATTATTATTACCCTCACATAGAGAAAACGAGGTAAATATTATTTTATGATTATCATGAATAATATCTACGATGTTAACGTAGTAATCCATGAATAATATAAATTAAATATTTATTTGAATATAGTAAAATATAATGTTCATACTATAAAAGAATATATGTGATGTAGATAATTGTGGAATATTCAGTAATTGATAAACTGAGGTAAGTTATGTATTACAATTAATTAAACATATTAATGGAGTCTACATGGTAGATATTTTTACATATTTTTAAAATAACTTTACACTCAATTGGTGCATGAGTGGATTTGATGTGCGACCGAACATAAAATTAAAAATCAATATATATATATATAATATTGATTTTTAATTTTTCTAAATGTGTAGACCTGTAAGTGGCATTATATGTATCAATGTTTCTATGTTTTTTTGTGTGTTGGGTCTCACATAAACATTAAAGAAAATTAAATAAATAAATAAATATATATATATATATCTATATATATATATATATATATAATATATTATATATATATATATTACATATAAAGGCAGAAACCCGAGTTTCCCTACCCGCCAACTTTTCTCCACAACCAGCCACAACCACCCACCGGTGGTTATGGTGGTGAATAGCCCTTGGTGTCACATCAAAAATATGTGAGTGGGAGTGGGTGGCAAAAATGTGCTTTCTAGCACATTGTTTTGTTATGGGAAGGTCGCAAATGCTTCAGATTGTTTCAAAATAGGCGCGCCGACTGTATCGGTGAGTCTAGATGGTTCCGGAAAAACCTGCTCTAGAAAATTCTAAAAGGTTCTAAACTGAGTGGCGGAATGTGTCAGTGTGTCTAAAAGGTTCGAGAAAGTTCTATGACGATCCAAACAGTGTTCTAAAAATGTACGCGTACGAAGCCGCGCTGGCACAGCTAGTATAATATAAAATATAACAAAAAAACAAACTCCGCCGAAGCAATATCCTTCGAATAGATTCACTCTCGGCGACTTCCATTATGACAGCGGAAGCGAATAAAGAAGAAAAGTTGAAATTTCTCACGCTATCCCCCAATCACACAAACCCTTCAAAGTCACCCCCCTCACCGCCCCCGACGTCCATTTTAAAATATATCAGCCGCCCGCCCGCCCGCCCGCGAATCACGGAGTCTTCCTTCTTTTTTCCAATGGCGCGAAATAGTATAACCCTAGTGCATCCCCCTCTCTTTCGAAGCCTCCACCCCCGCCAAGCCACCCTTCCCGACCGCCCTCGATCGGCCGATTTCTTCAGTCGGGTCGCACACCGGAGCGACCGGCAAGGAGCGACACGCAACCACAGATATCTTAAAATTACATTTAAAGACCCATGGCAAGAAGTTGTTAACTAACATTTTTCTCAAAAATGAGTTCACAAGCCCTCTAAACTAAATAATATGTACGCTCTTTCCATTGGAAATAAGTTCAGAACTTAAAAATAATTAGAACATGTTCAAATCATAGGGATGAACATGTTAACTACACTTTTTCATAAAAATCAAATCAGTTACTAATGGGAAGAACATGTATGTTATCTTCAATAATAACATGTTCATGCCTTCATTCTGAAATTAACATGCCTTTTAATTTGATTGGAATATTTATGGTTAATATAAATTTTACTCTGGCAGTACTGTCATATATTTGTTTTTATTTGAAGACTATTATAGTATGTACTTATATATTATTTTTTTAATAATTTTAAATGGTTAATACCATGTTTTGTATTATTAATTAACATTCCAGGTATTTTGTAATTTTAAATAGTGGATGGTAAAAACGGATAGCATTTGAAGGGTTGTTTGATGTCCGTGTTTTACCAATTTTAAAAAGGTGTTATTCTATTAAAATGACTTCCAGAGGCGAAAAAATGGTTATTAACTACATTTTTTCAGGGAAAATTACAATGTTTTAATTTTTTGTGCATAATTGCGTTTTTTTTACTTAGTAAATAATTATTTGATATTTTAGCGACATAAATGACTAAAAATTAATCTTGAATTAGCAATAAAACATATTTTTCAAAGGCGAAATGAAAATGTCTAATTATCTCAAAATGACTTGAATGTTAGTTAACAACTTCTTGCCACGGGTTCTTCATTTCATTATTTATTCAATTTTTGTATACCTACAAGTTAATAACACAGAGTAGGTGCCGGCGATCGCCAGACTTACGTTATAGTATCAAACCTGAAATATTTTCTCTACATGTACACTACAGTAGGCAAAAAGATTAGAATATTGTGACATTTGAGTTCGGGGAATTTTGGCAATATAGCTACAAAAATGTGTAGGTAAGTGAAATGTTAAAATAGATGATATCGGGGGATATTGTTAAAAAGTTGCCGAATAAAATATATAGAATAAAATTCAGGTTTATTACTGTAACGTGGATGAAGTGATTATGTATAGAGCTTCAAAGAGTCTGGCCAAATAAATGACCGGCAAAAAGCTCCTGGAAATGATTGATATGAACTTATATTACCGTTAAAAATCAGGTTTGTGATTTTTACCTTTTACCTGCCGAAATCTCCCGAACTCAAATTTCATAATATCCAAACCTCCTTTTTTACGCTTCAACAGGCCAGGAGGCCTAATTACAGAAGCGAAATACATCACAAAACTAAAAAACAATTAAATTGTGTTTTAGTTTTGTGGGAATCGAACCCGGAACCTTCGGTGTGAGAAGCCAGTGTCATACCCATTGCGCTACTATAGCCGCTTATCTACTATAGTGTACATACTAGAAAATATATCGGGTTCTTTCGGGGTAATTCTAGAAAAATGTACCTTGCTACATAAATAATTCAATTTATTTCTGCCGCGAGTTACGGTTGTGAAAACAGGATCAAATTATCTTAGCATTAGTGACAGACATTTTTAAATCGATTAATGCAAATTTGAATAATGATCCATCATAAAATTTTTAGGTAGGCATACCGGAAAGTTTTTTTTTTCGAATTAAAAATCAACAACACACCGATGGCATGTATCAAATGTGATGTTGAATTACTGTCTCTTACTCATAGGGATGTCGCTCACGTACACTATTGACTTTGTATCGGTACATAACGCATCCTCGAAGTGCCATAACCAAAAATCAACATGCAACCAAATCGCGCATTGTCTGTGGTATCGCCCGCTGTCCGTTTCGTATCCTGTGGCTTCGCTTCTGTCAAAATTATAACTAATTGCTGCGTACACCCCGCGTGCTTATGTAAAGCCCTGAAATATTGTAAGTTATCTAGATTATTCTAGAATCTCTAGATTGTTCGGAAAACGTCGATAATGCGCAGTTTTTGACGATATTCTCGCCTGTTGCTGGCTGCGAGCTGTCCAGTGCGAGACCCCACTTAAGCAGCAAAGCAATGAGAATCTCTTTTCGTTTCATTTTCTCTTCTCGTTTTTCTTTTATTACCACCCCCCGCCCTCCCCCTCCCAAGCTTCCCCCGCCCGCGTTCAATCTTGCCCCGCGCTTATTTCTCTGAACTCGAAGCTTTTTACCATCGCCTTGTATTTTTCTTCTTGCCCCTTCGTTCGATATTTAAATATTCCCTAAAAACGCTCGCAGAAGTTGCGTCGATGGACGAGGGGGGGAGGGGAGGTGGCGGGGGCTTTCAAAGGGTTCGAGCCAAGACGCAAACCATGGGCGTTCCACAACCTTAAAGGCCGTAAATTATTTAGCGTCGCAATTTTTTAAAAATGAATCGTGTAATGGATTTGGATGACTTTCTTAGAATATTTTACGTTCTTCATCCGAGGCAATTATAACTTAAAATTAGCTTAAATGTCCAGAGAGGATTGATTGTAAGTTATGCCTCACAATATTCAAGGCTATTCACAACATGGCCCCTCAATGCATTATCGACTTTTGCATTCCATTTTCCGCAAATAAGAGACAACTAACTCTTTGCTCAGCATCAACATCTAATACAAGTAGGGTAGTTGAAGTAAATCGAGTCCACAAAACCAATTTTGGTGACCGTGCTTTCGTGGTGGCTGGACCAAAGTTACGGAATAAACTGAGACAAACAGTTCAAAAAACAACTAAAGACACACTTGTTTAGACAATCATATATAGAATCAGACCGTTACAATACTACCTAATGTTTTCCACTCCTAGTATGCATTTCGCGAAAATACCTGATTCTTCCTGGCACTCTCAATTATTATAGTTTTAAACGTTAATTTCATTTTTTGTATGTAAAACGAAGGCGCTATATAAATGATTCAATTATTATTACCTACTTATAACAGAATTCATTTTAATATGCCAAATATGAAAAATTCTTTTGGATAAAGACACTTTAAATTCATTACCCCACATGTCTTTGATATTTTAACAAGGAAATCGTAAAACACAGCTATTTTAAATACCAAATAACTAATTGACTTAAAATATCAGATAGAGGTTACGCTAAAAAAGTAATACTTCTTGACCTCCGAACTGGCAAATGTTTGCTTATTTCTAGTATGTATCTTATATCTTAATTATTTCCTCTACCTCATTGATTCGAATTTGTCATTTAATCCAACTTTATTATTTTTTGTATTATAACTCGTCTTCTTAGATTTCTATAATTATGATCTAACCAAGAATAAAAAAAACTATTAAATTTAGAAACATAACGGACTCATAACCGATTTAATCTAGTGGGGCGTTATAAACTAAATTTTTAAAAGTGTAATTCTAATAATTTAAAAAAATGTATATATTAAAGCGGGACATTTATATTTCGGTAATTTTTCGAAAATGTGGGTTTTTATTACTATATTTTTTTGGACCATAACTTAGATTAAACCTTTGTTCTTAAATTACAGTAATAAACTGAACATTATTTACAATAATTAAGAAAATATAGGCATTAATCGACAGGCCGCGGCCAAAAAAATCGTTTTCCGAAATAATCAATAGATACTAAATATTTATATATATGCAGAATTCGTTTTCTTACTAGTGTAAAGCTAGCAACATGGTGATAATACTGTCATTAAATAATTATAAAATTTTCTAAATTTTAAAATTTGCAATAAATTTTTACATTTTTAATGATTTTAAAACGATTTTTATTTATATTAAGAAAATATTGCATTTATTCCCGCACTTTGAATCTACCACTATTAAAAGTAAGCTTTTTTTTTAATTAAAAACACTTTATATGCTATTTAAAAATAAAAGTTTCAAAGAATGAAATATGTTAACAAAAGACGCAGTATTAAAATCAATCAGTAACAGTAATTAACAAAAGTACCTACCGACAAGCGAGAAGTTTTCTAGTGTGAATCAGTTTATGAGAGACAATTTATTCAGAAGTGATAAAAAAATTCAGCGAAGATTCTAGAACGAATTGAGTGAATAGGTTTGTGAAATATTCTAAAAAAATTAAGAGTGAATCTAAAAACAGTGCTCCGATTAAATTCGTGTCCAGTGACTTTGTAAAATTAATAAAACAAGAATGATTTTTAATATTTCACTGCCTCCCACAGGCAGTGTGGCGCATAAAAAAATACATTTTCTGTAAAATATTATTTACTAAAACTAAAAACTTTACTAAAAATACGTCACTTTTCGCAGCGTCACTGCTTCCAGAGAGCTATATACATTTTTCTCCCCGAAGAAAGAGCCTTCGGGGGGGCCGACCGCCCGCGTGGCGGGGTGGGTGGGGGCGGGCTGGGAGAGAGAAAGAAAAGTGACGGAGAAAAGAAATGAAGGAAAGCGGGCACTTTATACGTCGAGTGGGCGAAACATCCGCTCGCCCCAGCGCCACTCTGCCCCGACCCACCCGCGAGAAATTATTTAGCAAATTTTTCACTCGTTATTTATTTAACTGCCGGTGATTATTTAATACTCGTTTTAAATAAAAATTAAATTAATCCCAATGGTCGTTAAAATGGATGGAAAACGTAAACTAGATATGTCTACTTGAGATTAATTATACAGGATGTCTCATAGCTGGTAGAAAAAATTACAGGTGGATTTCTGTCTTGATAATGAGTCGAAGATGGTCAAGCAACCGTGTTGTAATATCAATAGTTTTGGAGATATGCTATATCAAAGTTTGCATTTTTTTTTCAATCTTTTTGACTTACTACATCACTCAATAAGTCTTCGATCTGACATGTACAAGGTTATCTGTAAAACATTAACCTCGCAGGGCTAATATTCCTTCCTTGATTATGAGTCGAAAATGTTCAAGCTATTATGACCTAATATTAATTGTTAAGGAAATATGCGATATCAATGTTTGCATTTTTTTTCAATATTTATGACTTATTTTTTGTAAAATGTTGGACTATCATTATAGTAACTCATATCGATTACGAAAAATTCATTCGTTTCAATAGAAGCTTAATAAAATGATAAAAACCCTGAAAAATTCCAATTGCAATGTTTTCCAATTGGAATTCGAAAGTTTTTATTTTTTTATTTGAAAGGGAATGAATTTTTCATATTCGATATAAGTTACTCTAATGATGGTCCAACGTTTTACAAAAAATAAGTCATAAATAATGAAAAAAAAAATGCAAACTTTGATGTCGCGTATCTCCTTAACTATTGATATTAGGTCATAATAGCATGAACATTTTCGACTCATAATCAGGGCAGGAATATATTCCTGCGAGGTTATTAATATTTTACAAATAACCCTGTATATGGCAACATTCTTGATATATATATATAATTTTTAGATAGTACCAACCTTAAAATGAAACGTGTCAAAATTTCATGACATTCTGACAATTAGTATACAGGTTACAATGGTTTTGGCGATCCCAGTATTGTAATTTTCAAAACAATGGATAAAAAGAGTTTTGTGAGTTGCTTAAACATTGTTTTTTGATGGAAAAAATACTGTTGAAGCCAAACAGTTACTTGATAAGCGTTAAGGAGTCTCTGCACTAGAGAAATCAACTGACTATCATTACAGTAACTTTCCTCAATTATGAAAAATTCATTCGAATAAAATGATGAAAACCTTTTAATAATTCTATACTCAATTTTCATTAGTTCATGGTTGCTTGAACATTTTCGACTCATTATCAAGGCAGGAATCTACCTGAAATGTTTTTGCTACTAGCTACGAGATACCATTTATTGTCACGAGATTGCAGAAGCAGAACGAATATAACCCGTAAACGAGGATTTTACGGCACATTTTTCAGTAAATTTGAAATTGCTGGTAGTGTATGGAATACACGGGAATGAATCGAAAACTTCTCGAAAATCGAGGACGTAAAAGTTATTCTTGTGGCGTTTCAGCGATTACAGATAAAGCGAAACCAGAGACAAGAAGCACAACGGCGTGGTTCAGTGTGGTTGGCCAAATAACAGCGACAGTAATTAAGAGAGTACCTTACGAGCGTTCGGAAATAAGTGCGACCATAGAGTCCTAAAAACGAGTATAAAGTGTTCCACAGACGAGTGATTAATGAGAAATTATTATGAAGTAGCCGTACACTCGCGAAAAATTTATGAAACAATTTTTTTTTTAATTAAAGTAATTTGGTTAGGTGACCCTTGCGTATTATCTAAGCGCCTGATTGCGTGTTACACTCTGACTATCTAAAGTTTTAATTCCAGCAAGTTACGGATGTTGCGGACCGACAGATAGACGGACAGATTATTATATTTATATTAAAAAATAGTTCTCCGATTAAATTCGTATGTAGTTGACTTCAGTGATAAATAAAAACTTCATTCAATTTTATGTTTCATTTGTCTCCCATCGCGAGTTTTTTTAATTATAATATATTATAATTTTTTTTATATTATACCACTCGAGTATTAGAATATCGCAATGACTGGTGAAATATAAATCTGACTACATTCAAATATAGAAACTCTTTTTACACGGAATAAAGCTGGTTGTATGGGAATATTAAGAGAAGAGGTGAAGAATTGGTAAAAGCAATATTTTTACACGCAATAAAGCTGGTTGTAAGGGAATATTAGGAGAAGAGGTGAAGAGTTGGTAAAAGCTATATTGTTAAGAAAATTAATACTTGAGTTCAAATTTATAAATTTTCTAAAACTTTCATCATTGACATTTGTTCGCGAATTCAGAAAAATTTTGCTAGTTAGAAAACAACGATGCTCTTTTAATCTAATGTTGGCATTCCCAAAAGTTTGATTGATTTTTCTATAATTCTCTTTGTCTGCTGTTTGTTGTGGTGGAATCCCGTAGTTGATATTTCACTTACTCCCCGACTAGCTAGAGCTTTGAAACTTTCAACATTTACGTAAAGTGGATGACTATACATTATTAAATCATTTTCGATAAGATTTGGTCATTATTTCGATTTAAATTAATAATTACGTCACTCATGGGCAAGAGCCGCAGAAATAGTTGAAAAACATGCCGTTAAAAAAATTGTTTTGAAAATAAAAACAACGTGTTAATTTTTGGATTCTGCATGGGTGACGATAAAAAGAGATTAAAAAGAAAGCGTAAAAGAGCATGTCCTAAATTTTGTTGTTGACAAAAACATCTACACTGTAAACAGCTTAAAATATTTTTGATGTTAATAGCGTTAACTTGGGTTGTAATTTAAAGAATATCATCAAGTTTTATTCGTGATAAGTGACTTTGTACATTGAATAATTAATTAACCATTAATTGATAAATCGCTAATCGATTTCCAGTGTTTTCATTAATTTCTCCCTAGCCACGACATGTGACAATACGCTGTATCCTGATGAAGAAACCACTGGCGCCGAAACATGTTGATATTTCAACAGATTAGTGACTAAAACAAACTTGTTAACCAACTGACTAACTAACCACCACGCCGTTTCCCCGCTGGGGTAGACAGAGAGCAGGGGCGTGCAGTGAGAACATCACAGCATGACTTTTACGTAACCAATTATTTGGAAAAAAATCGGATATCATAGCATTCATATTTTGAAAAATCATAAAAATCTGTAGCATAAATATTTGATTTCTATTTTTTTCCCAAAATATATCTTTACAAAAAAGTCACGCTTCAACGTTCCCACTGCACGCGCCTGACAGAGAATTAAATGCTATATTCTTCTATCTTGGCATACCTACCATTTTTGCTTCGGCTACATTCATACGTCTTCTATTGCAAGTTCTACTGTTGTTGAGACTTTTAACAGGGCCAAACTCAAATATTTTTAGTATTTAATCATGCCAGGTCTTTTGCGGACGCCCTTTATTCCTGTTTCCTTCAACACTCGCCCCGTATATTTTCTTATCCATCCTTTCCTCGCTTATACGTTCTATATGACCAAACCATCTCAGAACTCCTTTCTTTATTCTTTCTACCACACTACATTCATTCCTTTTTGCCGATTCCAGGATTCGCCTCCATACATCAGAGTTGGCACTAGAACGCCATTATGCACCGCTAGTCTTGTTTCTTTTGACAGGTTCTTATTGGCCATAATGGCTTTCAGAGCACCGTTTACTTTGTTACCCGCAGTCAATCTCCTTTCGATATCGTTCTCAGCCTTGCCGTCTCTACTAAACATACTTCCCAAGTACACAAACTCATACACTTGTTCTAAACATTTGTTGGTTATAGACTTTTTTATTATGTAAATAAAGACATGATTTGAGTAAAAGCTTCGACTTGATACAGGGCTACAGATGTGTCAATTTTTTTTTGGTCGCAGTCCTAGGATTGGTCTGCAACAAGCACTCGATCTCTCCACTCCTCTGTCATCTGCCAGCCTCTTCATCTCTTGGTAGATGCTACAGCGCACATCTCCGATAATCTGGTCTACGTAGCTTAATATCGGGCGGCTTCTACGATTATTACCTTCAACATTTCCCTCGACGATGGTTAAAAGCAGGCCCGGACGCCTTATATTATGGCCTATCCAAATTGCTCGCTGTTGGGCGATTCTGTCAATGAGCCTTCTCTTTTCGCCCACCCTGCTCAACACCTCGTCGTTTCGGATGTGTTCTGACCAATGGATCCTCGCCATGCGCCTGTAGCACCACATCTCAAAGGCCGCTAGCCTCCCGGACATGCTCTGGCCGATGGTCCATGTTTCGCTGCCGTACATCAGCACACTCCAGACAAGAGTTTTAATCAAGTTTTTCCTAACCTTTCAATCTATGTTAGGGCATTCAAGGATTTTAGATTTTTTGTTGAACGCGACTCTTGCCTGTTGTATTATGAGCGGCCATCTTGGGAAATTTTGCTACCCAAATATGTGAATTCTTTCACTCGTTTGATAGCGACGCCACTCAAAACAACATTTGTCGACGCCTCTTCTCTTCCAACAACCATGCACTTTGTTTTGTCTTTGTTTATTTTCATGTTGTATTTATCTGCCAAAACATTTTTCATCTTCAATTAAGGGTCTGAAAAATGATTAATTCTTGAAAATTTAGTACAATTTATTGTTTAAACATTTTTTCCGATATTGTTATTTACTTTCCGTTGTCTTGTTCATAAATAATTGAAATTACGTGATACAAAAACGAGTCGATCGTTTGGACTCTTGTAGGCGGGGTGGGTCGGCGGCGTGGGGGGCTGGGAGGGAGGGGGCAGTCCAAAAACAAATGGTATCGCGGGGGTGGGCCCGCCCCCCGCCTCACCCCGAGGAAACAAACCGCCCGTTTTTAAAATGCAGCGCCCCCAAAGGAAGACGACAGAAATACAATTATCTTGAAAGGCCGGATGCTGTCTTTTATTTATTTATTTAGATATATTCAGTAATCAATTTCGGAGGCCGTAATTTACTAAATGGATTTTGCTGAGGTATACGTTTATAATAAAAATGTATTATATAATATACACGAGGGAATAATAATAGAATCCCAATTACAACAATTTCGTTGTCTGTCCGTGTTTCATTTTTCTGCATGTCTTTCCAATCAAACAATAATTTCGTTGTCCGTCCGTCCGTCCGCCTGTCCATCGTAACTTTTTGATAATTTTTTTGTTTTTTTTTTTTATTCTGATGAATACAGGTGAAATGGGAGGGGTAACCGCGGAGGAAAAAATATTTAACATATTTTTGACTAATAATAATACCATAATTTATATAGGTTTTATTAAAAAAATTCACAAAAATTGCTTTTCTTTCGCGCTTCGTAGGCAGGTATTCCCCCCTTAACGACATATTAAATAAGGGTATTAACATTCTGGACATGAAATAAAACCTCTCTAATCACCATTATACTAGTATATGTTATCCATTATTACATGCATATGTAATATGTCCGTAACTTATTTATAGTGAATTTATTGTTCTTAAAAAATATTGATTATTTTAATTGTATATATCTACTTTTATCTGAGTTTTTTTCACCAACATGTTTCAGAAATTGCCATTACATCATCAGGGTGCTGTATTTGATGATGGAATGGTAATTTCTGAAACATGTTGGTGAAAAAAAAACTCACTTAAAAATAGATTTCTACAAATAAAATAATCAATATTTAAAAAAAAATGTCAATCTACAATGTTGCTCAATCAACTGAAAAAATTTTTTGTTCTTTTTTCATGTAAAAGTACCGTCATTTTACCTTCTTGTCTAATTTATCTGGTATATTGGTTTAATTATATTTATTTTAAAGGTCTCTAATTATTACTGTTTGCTTGTGTACTAATTATCGTTTATATATCGTCGCTGTATATATAATTAATCCCGTGTGAAGTTTTAGTACATTCTGAGATAAACGAATGAAACTATTTTAAAAAAATATTGCACAGACCAGAATTATAAAAAATATTTTTAATTATTACTAGGCAGACTTTCCAGGTGAACGGCAATGTTTTTTTTAGTATATCTCTATTATTTTTATGAAAAATTGATAATTGATTCGTTCATCTCAGAATGTACTAAACGGCACACTGGCTTTATACAGCGACCATATTGTGTTGTTCATTCATTTTGTTTTTTTTTTTAAATTTTTTTTTTTTTTTATTTAAAAAAAAAAATAGAGATGCGAACACGGAATACGTGTCACATCAATATTCTTACTATTTTCAAACTAAGCTAAACGCTTGTGCTATGAAAATAGGACTAACTTGCTAGTCTGGGCTGAGATTCGAACCCGCGACCTTTGGATCACGAGGCGAGTGTCCAATGTGTGTTTTAAATTGTTACATTTAATATTGTTCATTTACCTTAAATATGTTCTATTTATATTATTATTTTTAATTATTTTCTGTAAAAAACCCACTACGGCGTTTATTATTAATAAATAAATAAATAAATTTTTGACGGGTTACAGCTTGTAATTATAATAATATTATAAAAACTAGCGACTGGTGTGCGGGACCAATCTATATTAATTGCTTAAGGTAAGTAAGATGCTAAATTTAATAAGGATTAACACTGAATTCATCAAGATTGCTGGAAAGTTAATCATTATTTCTTAGTTATAGGTACATTTGATTAAATTTTATAGACAAAAATGGTTGGCGTATGTTATCCTTAAAATGTAGATATATGCTACCATCAACTATTTATAGATCATTTAATTTTAGACAGTTCTTTCCTATACCATTTTTTTGTATCTCTAACGAATTAGGCAGCGTTTTCCATGGTAGCGCTTTATCGGAAAATGTTTTCCCGACTTGATTCACGAATACCTTTAATACTCAGCTCCAGTTTGTGCTAGGTCAATTTTTAAAACACAAAAATCTTTCTTGAGAAATGCAGATCATAAAAGTAAAAACTGCATACAAATCCGTTCAGTGGTTCTCGAGATTAGCGCTGTCAAACAACCTATGTATTGATGCTATAAATGTAGTTATTTCGAATGTTATATACACTCAAAGAAATGTGAATGTTTTTTCTAAAGGAATGATATTCTATAATTAACAAGTTTGCACTAATTTGTTGAAATATCAACACGTTTCGGGACCAATGGTCCCTTCATCGGGATACAATGTGTACTAAAAATTAAAAATAAAATACATTAACAAAATATTACATTACATAAAAAAAAAACTACATTAAAAAATAAATAATTAAATTCAGTAATCCCTCGTTTATCGCGGTTCATCCATTCCAGACTCTACCGCGATAAGTGAATTTCTGCGAAGTAGGATTCTTTGTTAATAAATTGACCATTTTCGAAGTCAGAGCATAGAAAACCTATTACGGGGGAATACCTACATAGACATTCGGAAAAAATCTATTTAATGCATATTCTTAAAGCTTGAGGTCTCAAGAATGTCTGGTGAAAATTTCAAGCGAAAATTCCAAAAAATAACAAAATTATAGCCGATAATATGAGGCATCTTTTTTGTTTACTACACGCAGATGGCTGCCAGTCGGGCTCTTTCATAATGGATACCTAAGACATGTTTCTACTGTTTTTGTGAAGAGCGCTCGATGATATAGGAATTTTAAGCAAGATGGAGGACTTATATTATGGACCTGGAATCCATATTTTTATGCAAGTTGAAAGATTTCGCGATTTATTCATTGCTCTATTTTCAAACGCGTTTTACTCGAAACATGTTTTGAAAATCGGTGACCAAAATATCTCGGCAACCACTGAACCGATCAACTTGAAATTTCTAGTGGTTGTTCTTTACATAATTTAGTCTTTGTCGTAAATATTTTAAGTGACTTAGTTTTTTTCATATCGGCATAATAAACCCGAATTTTTCCATAAAACTCCCGCCATTTTGTCAAAAAGCCATATTTTCAAAAACACCTTCGTCAAAAACTAAATTATAGTGTTAATTTCGATAATTTTTTTGTTTCTTTTTATTCTGATGATTACAGGTGAAATGGGAGGGGTCACTGCGGAAGAAAAAATATTTAACATATTTTTGACTGTACATTCATGTAAAAATAATAATAATACCATAATTTACGTAGGTTTTATTTAAAAATTCACAAAAATTGCTTTTTTTTCGCGCTTCGTAGGCAGGTATTCCCCCTTTAACGACATATTAAATAAAGGTATTAACATTCTAGACATGAAATAAAACCACTCTAATCACCATTATACTAGTATGTGTTATCCATTATTACATACATATGTTATATTGAGTAATACATATTAGTAAAACTTCAATCAATTATACTTCATACGAAACTCACCCCCAAAATGTATGGGAAATCAGAGCGCCGATAAGGTCGAATTTTGGTTTCAGGGCTAAAAGGACATCCGCTTCCACCGGATGTTGACTAAGTGACTCGCCGCATTTGCGAACGTTTCGAGAAATATTTTAAAACAATGGATGGAGACTTTGTGAAAGTGGTAAAATATAAAACAATTTGTATGAGCATTTGTATGCGCGTTAAATACGCAAGTGTTGATTTAATATGAATTCTAAAATGCAGAAAGAACTTTTAAAAATACAACATACAAAAAAGTTATACATCTGACAATATTTGAAAAAAATTGCAATAGAGTGAAGCCGCAAATCTGAAGCGCTAAGAGAAGAGGGATTACTGTATATGGAATCTGTTAATGTCTATACTTAGATTTTTAATTTTTAGTATACGTTGTATCCCGATGAAAGGACATGGTCTCCGAAACGCGTTGATATTTAACCAAATTAGTGACGATGAAAATAGGTCGATTTTACTTACTTTTGGTGTTTATTTGCAATTATTTTCACTTGCGGGTGTTCGTAGGTATGACGTGACGCAAACTGTATTTGTAGTATATTATTGAGTTGGCCGTCTCTCCCTTATGGCCATCCCCCCCAGACTTACCCTATATACTTGGATTCTACTTGCTTATGTATTTGTAAAACTGTGTAGCAATATTTTTTGTTTGTTTTTATTATTTTGGGCATTCACTTTGTAACAATTTCTAGACATTTTGTTTGAATTGTTTATTCATTTAATGTACATTTTACCCTACGTTTAGTAAAAGCTCTGTATGGCGTAAGCTCTGTATTGCACTACAAGATGCTCTATTATAATATACCATAAAAATTAGACTGTTAAAAAGTACTGCGCTAGTACCTTTATATTTTTAACTTTATGAATCTCAAAAGTACCTACAATTTATTATAAGTTTTCCGAAAGATCTGGATGTTTCCGAACAGTCTAGAACCCGGTGGAATACAGGAGAAGATTAGAGAGAGAACATTGTTGTGGAAAATTTGTTAGTTTGTATATTTTTTTATTTAGTTGTAAAAAGAACACATTTTAACACCTAGTAATTATAACATAAATAAACATAGCACTTTGACATAAATATTCCAAAAATATATCAACATAACATAAATAATCATAAATAGAAACACATTTTCACATCTGGCACAAACTAAGGAAATTTAAAAAATAAAAACAAACATGAAACAACGTAACATGATCATGCATTAAACTTATTTTTCACATATGTTGCACTTAACCTACGAAAAGTAGTGAGACTGTTTACTTCTTTCACATTTGCTGGCAGTCCATTGAACAATTTAAGACCTTTATAGTACAAACTATTTTGTGGTCCTGCCAGTTTCATTTGTGGAAGCCTAAAATCCCCAAAAAGGTGATGTTATTCAAGTGTTTTTCTTAGAATTTAAATTATTTAGAATTTCAACGGTTTCCAAATTGTTCATTATTATCAGTCTTTTCTGTGCAACCAAACGGAGTAGTTTTAATTTATGAGTATCGAAATAATGGTGGTTATTATTAATTATACGCGTGGCAAATTCCGAAGTTATGATGTTTTAGGTAATGGCATGCTCTTGTTTTCTCGTAATTTGGTTTCTTGCAGTTTTGATTTGTATATTTGCCTCACAATCTCCATCATTTCAATACTCCAAGTTATTTCGCGTATTCCGCTATTTTTAATATTAAATAAATAATTTTTTTAAAGTAAAATAGAATTTTACCGATGTTGTTTTTGGAAAATAAAATAATCATGTTGCATCACAAAGTACACCACATCAATCGATATTATTAAAATAACTAACTAACCATCAACTACCCTTTTATCGCAGGGGTACGCAGAGAGGATAGAATGCCATAGTCTTGTATCTTGGCACTCAAATTTTGATTTATTATTACATCTTGTAAAGCATGCATGCTCTTCGGTTGTTCCTGCTGCCTTCAACAATAGCCTCATACATTTTCTTAACCATCTTTTCCTCGCTAATACGTTACACATTACCAAACCATCTCAGCGAACTTTTCTTTATTTTATCTACAACCCTTTTTTCCACAAGGGTCTTAGTGACCGCTTTTGTTAAATAAATATTCTTTAATATAATTAAATACTTTAGACGAAATAATTATTTTTAAGGCTTCTAAGAGAAAACCTTAGACTGCCTTTTATATTAAATATCTGAAAAGACGAAATGAAAAATGGTAAATTTGGCCATGTCTTTGAAATACTTCCAAACCACCCCGGGCCGAGGAACAGGCGTAAGAAATAAAATCTCCCTTATTTAGGCAAAAATCCACCCTCTTTGAAAAATAGGGGCGCGACGGAAGGGGTGGATTTTTGTGCTGCGGGGGAGGGAGCGGGGGAAGGGAGGATTTGGGTGATATTAAAAATGTGATCGATAGCGTTGACTTTGGCGGGAGTTTAACACTATCAGGTAGGTGAAAAAATTATATATATTTTTTTATTATATTAAATAAGAGTCCAGAGAACAAAGTCATCACAATCAATGGCAATAATATTGAAATAGTAGATGAATATATGAATATATATACCTAGTAGTAGATGAATATATGAATATATATACCTAATAGTAGATGAATATATGAATATATATACCTAGGATACAAGATAAAAATGAACAAAGAGAACCAAACAGCAGAATTGCCAAGACGAATAGGAATGAGCTGGGCTGCTTTTGGCAAACTCAAACATATCTTCGAGAACAAAGAGATCCCAATTAGCCTAAAAAGAAAAGCCTCTGAATCGTGCATACCAGTGATGACGTATGGACTGGAGACTATGGACCTCACAAAGAAAAGTGTAGAAAAGCTCAAATGCACGCAACGATCCATGAAGAGATCCAAGCTTGGAGTAAGCCTAAGAGAATTAGAAACGACGAAATTAGGCGCAGAACTAGAGTAGTGGATATCATGGATCGTGTAGCGAAGCTAAAATGGTAATGGGCAGGATAAGTTGCAAGACAGGATGGCCTCCCAGAGTTCTGAAATGGAGACCTTGGTAAAATAAAAGAGGCATCGGAAGACCTCAAAAGAGATGGGCCGATGATATTGTCGCTGTGGGGGGAAAGAAATGGCTACAATTAGCCAACAACAGGGAAGAATGGAAAAATAAGGAAGAGGCCTATATCCAGCAGTGCAAAGACGAAGGCCGATGAAGAAGAAGAAGATATTAAATAACACATTCGTATTGTGAAGTTGCGATTCCAGAAAAAAATACCGGGATTGGTTAACGCCCCAGCCCCGGATAGGAGGAGATCCGTGGTTCGAATCCCGGTAGTAGCTAAATAGTTTTTCGTTGATTTGATTTTTATGTATGTCTTTCTAATTGATTAAAAAATTCGTTTTTAAAAATTTACAGAACTTTGTTATGAAATTGCAACTTCACAATAAGAATGTGTTCTTTGATATAATGTATATGTGTTGTATCAAATGTTTACAAAATTAAAATGAATTAAAGATTTAATTCTGGCATTCTCTAGCGGCAGATACACAAAGTAATTTGTGACTATCGCATTACTAAAAGTGGATTGCTAATAATGGATAATCTGTGCTATTCTTAAAATAGCAATATTGGGATGCCAGATCTTTATTCCAACACTTAATACACGAAAATAAAATAAACGAGACATAGATATACGTCGGTATTTAGGTATGCAAATATGGGCAACGTGTATGGATGTCTTCACAGGGTGGCCCAAGGCTCATGACCTGCATGAGCTGGCGTAAGTGATCACTTTGCACAATGCATATGTAAAATAATTCGGAAGAATACCGTTAACTCATTAAATAGAATATTGCTTAATGTTCCACTTTAAAAATATAGAAGTATCATTACCAGCTGCTAAATATATATACATTTCGTCACGGGAAGGATAGTCTCTAGAATAGTCTCTTCAAATATTTGAAAGAATACTCATTTAGAATATAGGAAAAAGCTTTAAAAAATTCGATAATGTGTGAATGTTCTTACTGTGGAATAGGTGAACGTTGCATTGTGTAAAGTGATCACTTAGTTAAAGTTAGCTCATACAGGTTATAAACCCTAGGCCATCGTACTATAAACTTCTATACATGTTTCTTATATACATAGTTTCATCTTTTAAGATTTCTATGATTTAAATTGATAAAAAATTATCCTTCTGTCGACATAATTCAGTAATTGTGTTCTCAGAACATACCTACATATAAAAAAATTAAACTTTCACACGAAGCAAACGCATTGTGGTGAGACAATATATCATTAAATAAAATATTACTTAGTTTGACACCACTTTATTGAGATATTATCAACTAATTTCGGTTGAAAGCTGAGCCTTCATGAGGATTGAATATACAACCCCAATAAAGGCTTAGCTGTGAGACGTAACTTTGTTGAAAATCTATACTAATATATAAAGAGGTAAAGTTTGTAAGTTTGGATGTAGGAGGTAATCTTCGAAAGTACTCATCCGATTTTAAAAATTCTTTTACCAATATTTACAATGAACTTTCGGAGTGAACGTAGGCTATATATTATCCCGTTATAATAAAAGGGCTTTTCGTGATAACCCAGAAATGTCGAGCAATGCGTTTCTTACGAACGCTGCCTTAACAGTAGTAGATAAATGAATGCTTTCTATAAAGAAGTTGTAGAACATACAAAGGCCTATAAAAAAGTCTGCGATGACATATATCTGTATGTTAAGTTTAATTCACAAATTGATAAAACATGAATAAAATATATGTTTAAAATTAATTTTAATCTGTCGGGGGTAATTTAAGTAGGTAAAGTTACTTTCTTATCAAAATAAATTTACTATCGTCAGGAAAATTTTATGTAGATAAAAATTGCCTTTAACACAACATTGTTTGGACGAGTAGTTTAGATTATATTGGTTTTTCACTGATACTCTTATAGTCTCAAACTGAATTCCACGCGGGCGAAGCTACGGTCGCAGCTATAACTCAATAAAGTGATGTCAAACAAAGTGATATTTCAAAAGATATAAAAATATTTTTAAAATAAAATGCTGTTTGTGGTTAAAAAAATGCTCCAAGGCTTCAACGGGTCTCAAGTCTTCAAGAATCAGGGATGATAAATGTACCGAATGCCCGATCTACAGGGTGGCCGGAGAAGTCTGGGGGGGTGTGGACAAAATTTATAACACCCTGTTGTAACGGGATATTTTTTGCCTCGTCTCCTTAAGTGACTATAATAACGATATGATTAATTAAATTTTTAAACTCGGGCTTCATCGAATTTGATCAGACCAGCTCCGCTGCTGGTGAGTTTTGCATTTTAAAATTTATAACTCGAAACCGAATACTCGCGGTAGAAAATATTCTCGACAATAATGAAGTTTTATTTTATTTTATAGTGGCTTCCAGCCAATGGCGAGCAGCGCGTACAAGCAATAAGCTGTGCATTAGTAAAGATTCTGGTAAATAAATATTAATCAAATAATCCTTATGTGGCATTTCATACCGCAATTCCAAAACCACCAATCTAGGCCACACACACATACGTAGAAAGAATGCCGCATAAGCAAATCGAGGCACAAGTAGGCTACACAAGCCGTCTACAGGTCATGCACCGTCAGCAATTCCGACGATTCATCCACACATACAGCCAGACTTCAAGAAAGTTATTTCTCTTTTCTATGGTGATTGTCAAATCATAATATATGATCTGCATATTACCATGTTGAGTAAGTTTGTTTTTAGCTCTTATTATTTTTATTTGAATTACTTAGTTCATTAATTACAATTAACAGTACACATTTAATCTGTTTCTTCTGTATGTATTTTATTGTGATATTCTGCCGTGTGTATGTGACCTCTCTGGCCGACATTTCGGATCCCATTGCAGGGTCCTTCGTCAGGGCTGATGTGTGGAAATATTTCTAACACATCAGCCCTGATGATGGACCCTGCAATGGGATCCGAAACGTCGGCCAGAGAGGTCTGGTACACACGGCAGAATATCACAAAAAACTACACACAGAAGATTTTGAATGGCCGTGAAAACCTGAGAACATTTTTAATCTGTTTCTGTTTATATGAATTAGTTTATGGTAATTTATAAAGAATTTTCGTAAAATGTAGGGCTTTGATATTTCATACTCAATATGAAAATGTTTACTTACAACGATACTGCCATCGATGATATCATAAAATGTTTAATTTATTTTTGTGAAAAGAAACGTATATTTGAAAATAGTCTTATTCCCGATTCAATTATATATAAATAAAGGAGAATACATTATTGACTAATTTGTTATAGTTTTTTGTTTTGTCCTCTTCATTTTGAAAAAAAAGGACATAGAAGCGCAGGAAAAATTAATTTATATACAACAATAATGAATATGTGATTCATATTTTTTTAAATTTTTATTCCGAGCTAATGTAATGCCGGTTAAATCACAAAAACTCTAAGCAGGCACGAGTGCATGGCGAGATACATTATTATGATGTGTCCCTATAATTAGTGTTCAGATATTTTAGTATTCAACTTGGTTAACAATGAGTAATAAATACAATTTAGAAAATGGTATGGCGCGATACGCGCGCCAAAAAATAATACTTATATGAAACAAAAGACTACTCACACATAAAGAACACTGCGCATGAAAGCTATAGATTCATTGAAGTCCGGTAGAGAAGAAACGCGTCTAGCGGAACGCCCAGCGACATGCCCACCCATCACTGAAACAGAAGAGTAAAAATAAACGAAGTCCTGAACAAATAAGCATTCGGTTTAATAAATAAAAGATTTTTTGTCGCTTCAACAAACCATGATAACCAATTACTGAAGCGAAACACATCACAAAACATCCAGGTTTGAACATCCAGGAACCCTCGATGTTACAAGCCAGTGCCACTGAGCTACAAGGGATGTTAGTTGTAATTATAACATTCTGTGCTATTCTGAAAATAGCAATCCTGGAATGTCAGATCTTTATCCCAACACTTAGTAGACGAAAATAAAATAAATAAATAAATGAGACGTAGGTATAAGTCGGTATTCGGCATTCGTCGTACTTAAATAAGTAGATTTGTATATTTTACGTACCTCTATCAAAGTAAATGCCCTTATTTGGGATGTCCGATTTCTCTTGTTTGATCTGACAACTGGGCTCTGGCGCAAACGTAACCTCACAATTCTCGTGTTTCGACTAAAATTACATAAAATAAGTACTAATGCTGTATTTAAAGCTTATAGAAAAAAGGTTATTCCATATGCACTTATTAATTTCTTCTCCCACAGCGTCCTGACGTAAAATTATGGCAAAATTGTCATTGTCGAGTTGGACCATAGAAAAGAGATATATTGTTGGACTCTACTTATATTTGTTGTATGACAGATAACCGTTATGCACTTCTTTCTCCCACCGACGTATATCTACGTCTTTTTTTATTTATTTTTACTCCCTTTCTTTTAACTCGTAGCGTCTGCGGTTTGTTGACTGCCGGAAAAACTTTGGATCAATTTTTAACCCTTTTTTCGTGATCCAATCGAGCTGAAACTATGCAAGCAGACTCTTGGCGACGATCAAAAATGATCTAACAAATTTTCGTTTAAATTTATTAAATAATTATAGTATAATTTTGAATTTTTCGAAATTTTAATGTTTTTTTCAAATTGGAATCGATACAAATGAATAATGACCCCGACGCGTGCGGTAGGAACGAAACCTGATTCAATGAGAAAGGGAGTGTAATAAAAACTTGGTTTTTATGGGTTAGTTTTTTATTTTCGTCTATTTAGTGTTGGGATAAAGATGTGACATCCAAACATTGCTATTTTCAGAATAGCACAGATTATTTGACTGCGAATAAAGAACGTTTCCGGTAAAGAAGTCCGCCCGGCCGCCGCTGACGTCACCAACCCAGCGACAGTACAATAATCAAAGCAAAGAAACACATTTACAACTTATCAAAGACAAATTTGAACGAAATTAACTTCGATTGTTTGCCATTTCGTAATTCATATTTCGAAATAATATTTGATTGGTCAAATTTTAAACGGTCTCCATTGTCCGTTCAAAAATACCCCCGAATATTTCATCGAGACGGCCGCTTGGGCGTTGATTAATTCGTTGCGTAAATTCGTTGTTTATCAATTTCGTTGTCGGCCGGTGTTGTGTAAGTGGAGGAAAATCAGGAGGAAAATTCTGGTCGGAAAATTCGGCGTTTTATATAATTTTCCATAATAATACATTAGACAGAGAGAGGGCTCTGTGGCGAGAACAGGGCTGTCGCGAAATCAATTTTAAAATGTCTATTTATTTATTTTTCACTTTAAAAAAAAAAATTACGCGTGCGGCCGGGAGATCCCCACCGGGAACAAAGTATTCGATCAGTAAAAAAAGTAACCCATAAAAAACAAGTTTTATTATATTCCCTTTCTTTGTAAAATATAACAACAATTAAAGACGAATTAAAACATGTAACATAACACTAAACTTACAGTAATTTAATATATTTCTAAAATGTCAGATGCTTTGAGCTTTGATAAGTCACTTCATGCTTTGAATATCAAATTCTAAAAATATTTGTCAGTTAGTTTAGATTTTCGACATTCGTAGTGAAGTACCTATTATGTATACCGACGGAGTAATTCAAATTTATAAAATATTCCGCGACGTTATCGGGCCGCCGTTGCTAGTAAGCAAACTTTTCTAATGATTCCAATTTGAATAAACCAATAAAATTTCTAAAAATCCTAAATTATACTATAATTATTAATTTTTTGTAAGAAAAATTTGATAGATCTTCTTGATCGTCGCCACGAGTCTACTTGCCAAGTTTCAGCTCGATTGGATCACGGGAAAAGGGTTAAAAATCGATCCAAAGTTTTGTCACCCGGCAAGCCGGCAAGCAAGCAAGCAAGCAGACGCCACGAGTTAATATAAAGGGAATAAAAATACTTGTATCAAAATATACAACTTTATTAGCATGTGAGTTTTCAGTTTCCGTTTCTCGAATCTTCATTGCAAAATTGCAATAATAATGATTTAAAACAAAAACAAATAAATTAGCTTAAACAAAATTTCCACGCGTTTGGTATTGAGTTTGTACAATACATTCATACCACTTGGGTCTATTAAAAGGAAGAAGAAGATTCGAATAGAAGAATAATCGCTGTCTTAAGGGGTCAACCCATTTTTTTCTTGACTTATTATTTTGAAAATTTCGAAATGACAGAGTTATGCGATTTCAGTGAAATGAAAAAGTTGATCATTTTCTTAATAAATAATTTTAATTTTTTTCCAAAAAAAAATCAAAGTTGAAAATGTATAATGAGCAAACAATGTAGAGCAGAAAAAATAATGCGATTCGTCAAAAAATTTACCTAACTTACTAGCTTTAAATTGCTATAACTCAGCCAACTTTTGAAAATTTTGAATATGTGATGACTCCAATTTTATTCTTAGAACTTCAAGCTATTAGATTGACATTTTTAAAAAATCCTTACTGATACCATTTAAATAGTAAACGGCTACCTTTAAGTGCAAAATATTCTTTGCTAATTTCAAAAATCAGTTCGATTGTATTAATATTTTTTGATTTGCGATACTTTTACTTTTCTGAAAAGTATTATTAATTATTTATCATAAATGTTTTCCGAATTCACGTTATCTTGTAAATATTTATAAAATATTTATACTGTAATGTTAAACTATATCTGTCTATCAGGGTCAATAATGACCTGATGGTCTGATCGTTAAAAAATAAACTAAGAAATGAAGATAAATGTAAAAATACATATTTCTAAAGCGTGCCAAAAGCCCTTGTAATTAGGATAATGGGCATAGTCTTCATTTATAATGTTTTGTTATTAGAGTAACATGTATCCGTTATCCTGTTAGTGTCTCTAATAAATATATAAAAAAAACAATATTTTATATGTATTGGGATCCTATCTGTGAAATTTACGTTTTTTAATATTGGTTAGTTTGAGGTTCGATATCGTGCACTCCATTTGGGTATTTATTTAACGCCCGTATGGGCTTTTACAAAATATACAATATAAAAAATCACATCAGACAGATATTTAATTAAAAAGACTCAAAAACGAGGTTACAGTTACAAGTGAAAATCACAAAAGACAGATAATTATAAAGATTACAGTACATTAAGAGGACAAAGTACATATAATAGATTGGAGTATATTATAAACAGAAGTGAAAAAGAGATGTTTAAACAGGAAGAAGAAAAAGATAAATTTAATTATCAATTACCATTTAGATGAGATGTAAAGAATTGTTTCAATTTAGTATTATACGCAGTTATACTATTAGCAAAAAATTACTCAATATACTTTCAGTGCCACACGTGCCCTTTGAGATTCATGTCTCTTATAGACGGACATGATCTTACAACATATAACACGCATCTTCTGCATCACCCATCTCCGCGCTCAACTACAATTTACCTATACGCTACCGCACATCTGTTATAGGGCCACAGTACCCGACCCTGTGGGACATCTTCGTAATGTCAAGCTTCAGTGGATTCTTTGTTAAGACCGTCGAAGCCTTCTAAAGGTCACTCGGTCACCAGCTATCTTTTATGGTGAAGAAACGGCTATTTTCTAAGGTCAATAGGCATGATGACAGATTTTGAAATAGTGTTCTATAATATAGTCTACGTCACACGTCTAATATTACCGAAAATAACATTATTTCAGTAATAAACTAAGTTTTTACGTAAATAATTGCATTTTCATCTACCTATTTTTAATTTCTTTATTTTTAACTAACTAAATTACTAACTACTAACTAACATAGAACACCACACTTATCCATCCCGGCAAACTACTTTTGGTTCTACCACATACACACATCCCGTGCACTCTATTCGATTATTTAAGCATTTGATAGGGCCATCCTCCAATATTTAGTTTATTTGATTACGCCACGTCTTTCGCGGAAGCCCTCTGTTTCTGGTGCCGTCTAATATTCTCTTTACCATTCTCTCCTCTTCGTACGTTCCATATGACCAAACCATTTCAGCATCTTTTCTTCATTCTATCTATTTTGCTATAGCCAACACTACATTCACTCCTTCAATTGTCCATTGCTTACTCGATCGAACACAGATTTTCTATACATGCGCGTAAGCAACCGCATTCAGTCTAATTTTATTATTATATAATTATTTTATAGATTGAACATAATTTAAAAGAGCATTAATAAATTAATTACATTTTAATATAAAATATGATATTTTTATTTCAAATTTGTACTGAATGAAATATTTGTGGTATTAATCACAACTATAGTTTCGATAGGAGACGTCGCTCTCATCATCAGGCGTAATTAATAGCTCATTTAAATACAGAAATTTGTATTAGTTCGGGGGGCCGCGTAGTGGGGGAGTTTTTTGGTCTTTTACGGAAACAAGCTTAGGATCGGAGAAGTGTTGCCTTCAACACTCGCCGTATGTATTTTCTTAAGCATCTTTTCCTTGCTCATACGTTCTACATGACCAAACCACATCAACACTACTATCATTATTCTGTCTACCACACTACAACCAGGATTAAATTCAGTTCTAATTTGTTCATTCCTCACTCAAACGACCAACGATTTTCCACACAAGCGCCTTAGTGACCGCATCCAGTCTACTTTCATTTCTTTTTTGCCAATTCCAGGTTTCACTTCCATACATCAGAGTTGGCACTAGAACGCCATTATCTGCCGCTTGTCTTGCTTCTTCAGAACACCATTTACTTTGTTACCTGTAGTTACTGTTTTTACTTTAATAGTTCACTTTATTTTTAATATAATTAATAATGCTCTTTTTGAAAATTTCAAGAAAGTTTAGAGAAACAATTATTGATTTGTAAAAAAAATATTTTAATCGAGTCATTATAAAACGTTTGAAAATGAAGTTATTGGGATATTTGGAATCTAGAAATTCCTAAAATAATCAATTCTAAAATTAATTATTATATTAATAATGAATAATTTAGAATTGATTATTTTTTTAATACCAAAACCATTTTTCTCAAATGGTTTCTGTATTTAAAAATTACTACTAAATGGTTTCTGCTTTTGCACGCTTTGATTTGAAAATACTCCACCCATAAGTTTGAGATTTGCCTCATATTATGGGGAGTATAATGTCTTTAAAATATTATAACATAAATAATGATAAATAAATAAAAGTAAAATAAATTAAATAATGCAATATTTGTATACATTTTAACCCCTTTTTAGTGTATATATATAAGAATCACGCAACTAGAATATGATGGCTATGGGGATATATGGGAAGTCGAGGGGAAACAGATATACTTAATTATTTGTTTATTTAACGTCCTTATGGGCTTTTACAATATACAGAATAATTTTTTTTTAAAAATAACATAAGACAGTTAAAATAAAAATACAGTTAAAAGTTACAATAATAATAGTTAAAATGTAATAATAATAATAATAATACAGAAAAACATAAAAACATAAGATAAAATAATAATAAAGTTAAAGGTACAAATAATGATAGTTAAAGGTAAAATAGAAAGATCTATTGTCCATTTCCATTTCGTTGGGATATAAACAATTGTATCAGCTTTGTTCTATAAACAGTTATACTATCAGCAAAAATGTCAGCCGCCTCTGCATGCTCATTCCCTAATGAGTGTAATCTGGGAATTACAGAGTTTATATACAGTAGAATATATACAGTAGAATAACCAAACGCGTGTAGTACAACATTTATTTTTGTGAAAATTAATAAATAAATAAATGATTACGGAGGTTCGACCACAACACCCCTGGTTGTGGAGCCTCTCCGAGTTGGGGGCCACTCGCAAAGAGTGCTAATTAAAAATGTAAATAGCTGTATTTTTAGGGGAAGGCTGCCTCGGCGGGGGGCGGAGGGAGGGGGTCAGAAAGAGAGGCTCTCTCGCCCCCACCCCTGGCCCTTGGCCACCATTAGCAATACTCCAGATAAGAAAGGCTTCGTTAATGACGTTTTTGAAATTCAAATTGAGAACATTTCCATTTGTTTCTCTCTAAAAAATGTTATCAAGGCTTTTAGATTCATCAAAGAAAAAAATTAATTGTATTCTACTTGAATATTGCTTTATTCTTTAAATTTATTTAGTAATATATTTTGTAGTAAGATTCATGGGTGAAGTAATTATTTCAATTAAAGAAAAATACCACATTGACATTTAAAAAAATATTGATTTCATTATTTTTTATTTAATTATTTATACCATTAATTACATGTTTCAGAAAAACCTTTCCATCGTCAGGGTGTTGTAAAATAAAATATTATTATAATATTATTATAATTGATTATTAATAATCAATTAAATTTAACTACTAGCCCAAATCTAAAAATTATTCCAATAATTGCGAGTAATCAAAAACTTCATTAATAATATTTTAAAAATAATTTTTTAAATAATTTAGAAAGACACGAAACAAAAGACATTTCATTCTGATATTTTGACAGTTATACAACACCCTGACGATGGAAAGATTTTTATGAAACATGTTGGTGTAGGTACATAATTAAATAAAAAAGTAGATATATACAAATAATATAATTAATATTTTTTAATATAGTTGACCTGTCGATAAGAGATTCTGTTAGTCTCGAAACTTAGGTAGTAAAATATAAAAGCATTGCCACGGAATTGCAAACAGAAGGTACAGCACACTGTCCGAATTTCTTTTAATATTTCATAATATTAATTCATTCATAATATTATTCATTAATTCTATGATTCATAATATTAATAACATACACTATATCACTAACTATAACAACCCTAATTCATAATATTAATAACATACACTATATCACACAATCTAGAACGGCCTACAGTTATCTTCAACCTTCGGGAAACGTCTACAAATGACTAGAACAGCCTAGAAGCGACGAGAGCCTTCTCCTAAACACTAGAAAGGAAAATAATCTTCTCGAGAGTGCGAAAAAAACAGTGTCTGTGTTTAAATACCGGGACTGCGCCACGGCGCGCCGTTTGTTTGCGAGAGTTTGTTTTGACAGATCGTTCGGTGCGAAGTAAGCCGCAAGATGGCGGCCAGTTGTGCCCAGACGTGATATTGTGTCGTGTAATGTGGGATAGTTTGAACGGAATATTCTAGCAAGTAATAAATAAAGTGTTTCCAGCGATAGTTAAGTGTTCAGATAAGAGTGATATATTGCGAAATAGTGAAATTTAAAGAAAAGCGTTAAGTTTGATTCGTGTTTAGTGACTTTGTCCATTTAATAATTGATTATTTACTAATTGATTACAATTAAACTCAAAGAGGTAATAAAGGTACCTAGTTTATGTTTTTCACTTAATTTAATGCTTTTATTAAGTTTTGCCTCTCTATCATGGAATCTTTCTATCATTTCTAATTTTTTTTTCTTAAATTAAGTAATACAATATTTTTTTTATATTTCCTAATAAACATTGAAAGCATTACAAAAATGGAAACACTTAAAATCATTCACAATCACTAGCAAATAGCAAAATACAAGACGATGACATAAAATTATACAAAATAAACGAAAAACACCAACACAACACTAGAATGGCTCAAAACTATCACATAAGACACGCCAAAACAAAAACAGGACAATCACGACTAATTTTCAATGGATTAAAACTATACAACGACCTACCACAACAGACCAAACAACTGACTACTGACAAATTCAAAACAGATGTGAGAAAAATGCTAAAACTCGACCAATTACAGAAAATGATTTTGTATCTAAATTATAGTATTATTATATTCCTGTATTGAATCATGTAAAAAATTATATCCATAAACCTTTTCAGGTTTCTATTATATTTTTAAATAAAAAAATATATATATAGAGCATTAGATGTAAGTATTTTAAATTTTAATTCATAAGTAAGTGTCGCGTATTTTTTTAGTTTTCTCTTAATAATCATTTTATTTTACCCAATCTCTGATCAACAATCGCTCTGAAATTTAGAAAAGAGACATATTTCTGATGACAATACAATAATCAATTAATTTATTTTACAAAATTTGTAAAAGCATTCAAAAAAATATTTTAAATGCCTACATGTTATTTTATCGATCATTTTACATGCTGGTAACATCTGTTTGTATTATTTTAAAAATGACGTTTTTAATGCCATACGAAATTTAAAAATGATGCGTAAATTTTGAGATTAACTAATTAATTAATTCATAAACTAATTAATTTATTCTTTATTGTCTTGTGAAATTTATGGATAACATTAGAAGGACTAACATAACAGGAATAGAGGGCGTAGATCTGGCACGATCAGATATTACAAGTATTTGAGGATGGCCCTGTTAAAAGCCGCAACAACCGTAGAACTTGTATGAGAAGATGTATGAATGTGGTCGAAGCAAAAGCGGTGTGCCAGGATAGAAGAGTGTGGCGTACAATCCTCTCTGCCTACCCCTGCGGGGAAACGGCGTGATGGTCAGTCAGTTAGTTAGTTAACAATCAGAATATACTATTGTTATTTTGATAAACCAGCAAAAAATGTTAAAACTACCTAAACTTGTACTTTTTCAAAGAAAATATGGACACTTTGCTATTTCAATAATAAAAAACTCTTTTCAACCTTAAACATGGTATTTCATTTACTCATCTTGTTGAATAGATACTGTTTTTAATACCCCAAGTAAAAAAATACTCAATACGCAATTATAGTAACAAAAATTCGGCAGTAAGGTTTCGGGTATTTCATACCCACCTCATAACATACGCCAAATTAAAAGTAGCTGGTGTAACAATTTCTCACCTCATTCACGCCGGGTTAAAAATCGATTAGCAATGTATACAAAGAAAGCATTATATATTTTTATAATTACTGTCTTTGTATTCTGTATTTTGTTAGCGTCTCATTAAAAATGTAAAAAATAAAGTTATAAACAACTCCATCATTTTTCGTCATAACACCTCATTCAATCCGGGTTATAAATCGATTAGGAATGTATACAAAGAAAGCATAATAAAGCATTATATATTTTTTTAATTACTGTCTAAGTAATCTGTATTTTGTTAGCGTCTCATTAAAAATGAAAAAAATAAAGTTATAAACAACTCCATCATTATTCGTCATAACACCTCATTCAATCCGGGTTATAAATCGATTAGGAATGTATACAAAGAAAGCATAATAAAGCATTATATATTTTTTTAATTACTGTCTTTGTAATCTGTATTTTGTTAGCGTCTCATTAAAAATGAAAAAAATAAAGTTATAAACAACTCCATCATTATTCGTCATAACACCTCATTTAATCCAGGTTATAAATCGATTAGGAATGTATACAAAGAAAGCATAATAAAGCATTATATATTTTTTTAATTACTGTCTAAGTAATCTGTATTTTGTTAGCGTCTCATTAAAAATGAAAAAAATAAAGTTATAAACAACTCCATCATTATTCGTCATAACACCTCATTCAATCCGGGTTATAAATCGATTAGGAATGTATACAAAGAAAGCATAATAAAGCATTATATATTTTTTTAATTACTGTCTTTGTAATCTGTATTTTGTTAGCGTCTCATTAAAAATGAAAAAAATAAAGTTATAAACAACTCCATCATTATTCGTCATAACACCTCATTTAATCCAGGTTATAAATCGATTAGGAATGTATACAAAGAAAGCATAATAAAGCATTATATATTTTTTTAATTATTGTTTTTGTAATCTGTATTTTGTTAGCGTCTCATTAAAAATGAAAAAAATAAAGTTATAAACAACTCCATCTTCATTACTAAGGATACTTAATTTGATACTTGGACTGAAAAAAAATCACTGTCTCTTTTGTGACGGCATCGAGGATGAAAAAAAAACGTCGACATTTTAATCCTCGTCTCGAGAAATAATAAATAAAATGAGAGATTTCTTTATTAGCCCCCACCCTCCTGACAACCCCCTTCCCCCCTCCGCCCCGCGACAACCCCCCTTCGAAGAAGGTCCATCCCCATTTTACTTATTCTTCTTTTGAATAAAAATAAAGAAAATTAAGCTGGAAAGAGAACGCGGGAGGAATGAGCGAGTCGAAGGGGGACGCAAGACTGTTTAAGATCTCTCTCCCTTTCGCTCCGGTTCGTTTTTTATGTTTTCATTTTGCGAAATTTATTTCTCTCTTTTGTTTGTAATTAAAAACATTTTTAATGAGACTCGCGGGCCAATTTCTCCTTTGAACTTTTTGCAAAGATTCCTAAAGAATGAGAAGATTTTTAATTAAATGTATTTTCTATTCTTTGTGTAAAGAAATAAAAAAATATCTTCAAAAATGACTGTCTTGTTCAATTTTGTAAAATCGTGATTTTAAACAATCGAAAAAGACATATTTTTTTGAGCTTTTTAATTAATGTTGACCTCATCAATAAAGAGAACTCTTGCGTCTGTCGAGGGAAATTCATTTGAACAACTCATTTGAAATTTTATTTATTTTATTTTATTTTACTAAATAAAAACTTTCGCAAATCAATAAATACAATTCGTGAATGAGTTCCAGATTAAGAAGTTTTTTCACAATACGCGATACGCTTTTTATAATAAATGAATAATAAATAATGCCTTAATGGTGAAATAAATTATAAATTATATTCAGAACAATATAAAGACTATCACAATAAAATATAATTTAGTAATGAGTTCGAGATTAACAAGTTTTACTTAATACAGAATAAACTTTTTATGATGAATTAATAATAAATAATGTCTTAATGATAAAATAAATTCAGATATGTTTGATACAATTACGCTATCGCCACCTATGTATGTTTATATTTTTTTTATTTTATTTATTTATCTTCATCTTGTAACATGACATAGGAGATGGAGCCGCTCACCTCACTAGGAAGGAAGTGTGCCGAGATGAGCAGCTGGACAATATAGTGAGAACAAAAAATAATAAAGATACACAACAAAATACTATATAACTATAAGATTAATTAATTAATTAATTGAGTATATAAATATAAAATATGGATAATAAGAACAGAATATATTGTATAATACAAAAGAAATAGTGAAAGTAGAGTAATATATATAAAAATCATATGCATGGATAGTAACAAAATGTATATACAATAGCACAGTTAAAGGGGAAGCATGCATAAACGTATTTATTGGGCTTCCACAGGGATTACAACCTGTCTATGCTGGCTTAAGCAATCACTTCAAACAATTAAACATAGATGGCAACTTTCGAAAATTGAATAGGTGTGTGGTTGTTCTAAGATGGATTGGGTGAACGTTATATTGTGTTAAAACTTAGTTTATCACTGAAGTAACGTTATTTTCGGTAATAGTAGACGTGTATCTACATTATAGAAGATTATTTCAAAATCTGTGTCATGCCTATTGTGTTTTTAGAACTTGTTACAGAAATATTGTTAAGAAAATTGTCTAAAAATACGAAGCCACGTTCTTTCAAACCAAACACCGCCTTTTTGATGACACGTCTGTAGATTCCTTTGCGCCCCAAACGAGAGGGGTTTTATTTTACCCTGAAAACTTTACAATTTTCTTTGCGAATCTCTTCAGGGGATGCTCCGTCCCGCGACCTTATCTGCAGCGAATTCAATGGGCTTTTTCGTGCGCTTAAACCTAAAGGGTGCAAAAAAGCTGCACGCAGCTTTATCTTAAAGGCTCTTTAAGCTCTGAGCCAAATGCAGCGGAATGCATTGCAACAACTATCACATGCAGGGTGTTGCAAGTGCATTATAATTTTGTAACGTTTTAAGCGCGATAATGCACGGATTTGAGAGAGATAGCTTACGGGGGAATACCCACCTACGAAGTGCGAAGAAAGGCATTTTTTATGAATTTTTTAAAGAAAAATTATTTAAGTAATGGTATAAGTATTATTTTTGTATGAAAGCAGATACTTTTAAGAATACGTGAAAAAAGATTTATTAAAAAAATATTCAACATTGGCGGAAAATTCGTGAGTTTTGTCGACTGTCGAAAATAAAGGTCTTCCGCGGTGACCACTCCCGTTTCGTCTGTAATCATCAGAATAAAAAATATAAAAAGATTATCAAAGTTGACGTGCATTGAGAAGAAGAAGCATGACTTTTATTCAAACATATATTTATGAAAAAAATCGAAATTAAATATTTATCCGGCAGAATATTATATGATATTATAATCTGAATAATATAATTAAAGATAAATTACCGAAGTCTCATAGAAATGAAGCTAATTTATATATGAGAAAAGTGGACGGGAATTTCTTTCCTGGGAACTGTGTTCTTAGAACATACTGTCATGTAAAAATATTGTTCTGAATAATATGTAAATTTTTTTTTGGGTCGCAATCCTAGGATTGATCTGCAACAAGCAATCGACTTCTCCACTTTTCTCTGTCTTCTGCCAGCCTCTTGATTTCTTGGTAGGTGCTACAGCGCACATCTCCGATAATCTGGTCTACATAGCTTAATCTCGGGCGGCCTCTATGATTGTTGCCTTTAACTTTTCCTTCGACGGTGGTAAAAAGCAGGCTCGGATGGATCTAAATTGCTCGTTGTTGGGCGATTCTGTTCAGGAGCCGCCTCTTTTCGCCCACCCTGCTCAACACCTCGTCGTTTCGGATATGTTCTGACCAATGGATCCTTGCCATGCGCCTCACCACATCTCAAAGGCCGCTAGCCTCCCGGACATGCCCTGGCCGATGGTCCATATTTCGCTGCCATACATCAGCACACTCCAGACAAGAGTTAATTACTGTGATATGGATATTACGAGCTATATCTATTATTTCGGTTTCTTTTCAAAATATATGCTTAAAAAAATTCATGCTTATTGTTCTCACTGCACGCACCCGATATTGACAGTTTCAGCGGTAATTATATTAACTTATTGTAACAAGATGCAAAAAAATAATTTACGCACTGCCCGAATACCAGAGACATGCGGTGAGAACAAGAAGCATGACTTTTTCCTAAGCATATATTCTGAAAAGAAACCGAAATAAGAGATATATCTCGTAATATTTCTAAGACAATAATTGACATATTGTTCAGATTTTAATATTTCATTATATTCTACCAGATTATCATTTAATTTCGTTTTTTTTTCTTAAAAATATATGTGTAAATAAAAGTCATGCTTCTTGTTCTCACTGCACGCCCCTGCCGTATACCTCGTAACATGTAATAGAACTATCGAAAGATTGAGAACGGTCTATAACAATCTACCTCAAAAGGTCATTTCTATTATCATTTATAACATATATATGTCATCAGCTGTTTCAACTTTCTACCTAACTGTCAAGAATACACGAAATATTGCTTGCATCATACTTGTCGATTTATTTTAAGCAAAATGATTAGAAAAAAGGAATGGCGGTGATTTGATAGAAATTAGGGCACTCAACTATATTAGGGATACTTGCCGTTGAAAAAATCGGAGACACGTACCATATTTTTAATTATGCCAATTAACATAATGGTACAAAAATACGAATCACGGGCGAAACTGGGTAGCAAAGCTGGGCTATGAAAATGCCTTAACTCCTGTGTGTCGGTGATGTAACGTAGGTCTACCTGTCATACAAAATATGAAATATCTACCTTATTTACGAAAACTAAAACGTCACATTTTTTGTAATCATCGAATAGACATTTTCACACCAAAATTACTAAATTAAACTGTTAGGAATGTACGGATTTGTTAATTAAAAAATATTTATTCATTACTCTCGTATTTTCGGCCAGTGTGTAAGAGAGAGCAGTATATTGTGTATCGCAGTTAAATCGAGCAAGAAAGAGCACGACAATACCATACATTTCATGTAGGACAGAGATGGCGGTTGCTTGGGTTTCGGCGAAAGAAAAAACAATATAGAAAGAGTACGATAGAGTCGGGTAACACGTGCTAGACAAAGACGGAGTGCATGCGACTGAAGCGAGCAGGCGACCGCGTCGTTGTATTCAGTTGCTATTGAAACGTCGACGGAAGCGCACGCAAAGTCGATTTGCCATGATTTTATAATAATTTACTAAAATAATGCAAATATGTATGGTTACCTTACATAATTATATAAAGGGGCCTTTAAAAAGTCTTATCTGTATTGTATATATGTATGTTTTATCACATATTAAAAACTATGCCGATTTTTAATCAGGTAACGCTGTGTTACTCCACCGTCCCCAAAGTTTTTTTTTAGCACAGTCTTTTAAGAGTTAAGGTAAATGCTTAAACTAGACGGAAGAAAGTTGATAGAAGTCATAAAAATACTATTAGACAAAATTCTAGAAAAAGGAAAGACACCTTATGATTGGCAAAACGCGGAGGTAAAAATGCTATTTAAAAAGGGAGACAGCGATAATCTAGAAAACTATCGAACCATACATAAGTTTGCTTTAGAATTTGTATAAATTGTTAACAAAGATCATGACGAATCGCTTAACACTAAAATTTGATCACAATTAACCTGTAGAGCAAGCCGGCTTCCACAAAAGTTTTGGAACCAGAGACCACATTCAAACTCTGATATTGCCCATAGAGAAAACAAGAGAATAAAATATAAAATACCCATATATTAAGCATTTATTGACTTTTAATAACCAACAATAATTTATACACCCTATTCTCACATATTTACACTTGGACTTATGACTCACTCAACTTGCCACTAACACTGCACTTGATACTTTGTAGATACATAATTACTACCTTATGAAAATAAATATTACTGACGAATTAAAAAAAATATTATAATTGTGCTCTATAACGCCACTCTGGGACAGGCGTAGCCTAGTAGAGTGGCATAATCCACAAATTTAACAACAAAAAAAAGTGTAATTTATCTTATATTTTTATTATTAAATTGGTATTAAGTACCTTTATTTGTAAACAAAGATTTTTTTGAAATAAATAAAAAAAAATACACCCAAGTCTTAAATAATCCATCACTTTGACTACACCCCTTACAGGGTTGTCAAAAAAACTCGCACACTTCCATTTTTACTTTTGCTTGTCCGTTTCTGTTGTCTACGAGTGGTTGTCTTCACTTCTGCAAATAATTGCCTAGATAACAGAGGACAAAAGATCGCCCCCGCGCCCCCCTCCCCCTCCCCCACGCTCCCACCCCCCCCCCCGCTCGGCAACCCCACCCCACCCTCGAAAGGGAGGAGCACTTTTATAAATCGTGCTTTTTGGGGTGTTTTCTTTCACTGGTAACGAACACCAGTCCCAGCGACGATTTTCTTTTTACGTTTCGAAAATTATTTAGGGGATGGATAAGATAAGGGAATACATCTCAGATTAAGGGTGGACGATGAGATATAAGTACTCTGGTATTGTAAATATTTATTTTATTTATTTTAAGGACGCAATTTTTTCATGCATCGCCGACATTATTATAAAAACCAAGAATTAAAAGTTTTGATATCTTTTAATAAAATAACTATTTGTATAACACCACTTTATTGAGTTTAAACCAAATAGTTTCAACTCACAGCTGTGTCTTCATCGGGGTTCAGTATTAACGTCTAGATATTTTGTCTCACCACAATGTGTTTACTTCGTGTGAATTTTTTTTTTTAAATATTTTAATTTTGAAAAATTAACAAAATTTGTATAAACCGCATTTATTACTTTGAAAGTCGTCCGATTTAAATACGAATATCTTCATCAAAACAGATGCACGAGAACTTGTTCGTCTCGATTTAATTAAATTAATTAAAAACAATATTTTCATAAGTATGTTTATTACATGTTTATTAGAATACAATTTGGGCGTAACTATACCATTGTAATAGTTTCATGATAGGTACACACATAAAACAAATAATAAATTCTAATGCGGAACACTTTAACAGTCGGGACTCATTATTGGAAAGATTTGAGCCCGTCTAGATTTTTAATGGGTCCTGACTGTTAAAGTCGCCATGTTCCGCATTAGAATTTATTATTTGTTTTATGTGTGTATCAATCATGAAACTATTTCAATGGTGTAGTTATTTAATATTTCTTATTCTAGACTACTAGACTTATTTATTATCTTTTCAGTTTTTATTAAAAGTTTCACCTTTTATGCGGTCGGGTTTTTTGATTTTTTAAATTAACCTTTTTATTTATTTGTTCCTAATTAGGTTATTTCTCACTGTATTAGGTAACGCTTTAGGTAAAGGTCGTTAAAATTATCTTTCAAATCAGTAAAATTCTGGGTTTGTCATTCTTTTTTAAGAATTATATTATGATAATTATTTTTCACGTTAAAAAGACTTCCGCACACGTTTCTCATATATAAATAGTTTACTTCTTTGAGGCTTCTATAATTTATCTCAATTAAGTTAGGTTAGTTAGAACCTCCCCTCCACAACATAAAGTGATGACAGCAGAATAACAACTATTTTGATTGTGGGCACTTGTCCACATGCGCACCCGTCATGTGTGACTTGTCTGCACCTTTTTGTGTGCAGTTATCATGGAATCACACCGTGTGCAAATTTACGTGATAAAATAATTTCATTATTATTAGGCCAAGTAAATAAGATACAATTTATTTATTGTAAACTAAGATTTTACTAATCTCTCTTGTTTATCGATCAACGTCGTTACGCTCCTAACTCTGTATTAGCATTCCATCCCACGTATTTTACCCTTATTTTTTATTTTTATTTATTTAAAGACTATCGACAGGTCAGAATGGCCCTAATGGATAGTCATTTAGGACAAGGTGATTAGTACAGTTACAATTACAATTTACAATAATACACTAAATTAAAACATTAATACATTATACAATGTAAGTATAGTACAATAAGCGATTACAAGATGAACGAAGTTCAAATTCTCCGCACGACATAATAGGCATGTTGGCTCCCAGGTCAACTAAGTCAGAAAATGTGTACCCGCCCTTTGTGGCTATAAAATTTTTGTTTAGGTTGATTTCCGAAGAATCCGTCTTACACGTTCAAGCTATTTTCGGTCAGGAGCGATATAATTTCTCTCTTAAACTGATATTAATAATTGATATATAATTTAACTTATACTAATATTAATAATTTCAAAACATGATTTCTCCCGAAGATACATCTCGAAAGTGCGTAAATGACAGTACGGAGTTGAGTGTGATGCTATGGTTTGTTGCCACGTTTATTTTGCATATATATTAGATTAACTCAAACGGTACTTACCGACAGTTACAAGGTCTATTACCAGGATGAGCAAACTACTAATTTTATTTGTAGTGTTGATTTAGTCCCATATAACATAATATGCGGGATTTAATAGCAAAGGCACCAATATCCTTAAAAAATTTAATGTAGTCATCGAGGATTACTAATTTATAATGTACTGAATATGAGATTTTATAAGAAGCATAGCCTATAAATATAAACAAACATGATTTTGGAAGGGATAGCTACATAAAATCTAGAATTCAGTTCATTTTAATTATTTACATTGCTGCCTTTGATTTTACACCCCTAATATAGCCTATGGATAAACAATTTAATTTTTTTATTATTTAACATTAAAAACTAAGGGTAGTCAGTAAAGGTAAGGGTAGTAAGATAATAGTCAATTCAAATTTTTCATAACAAACTTTTTGCCAGGTAATTTAAATTAATTTATTTCGCTATACTTTGTATTATCTTTGGTAGTTTGTCGAGAATTTTGAGTCCTTTGTTTAAAAATATTTTTGCCAAGTATTTATATTAAAAGATAGATAAAAAATAAAATAAAATAGATATCTTTGAAGAAAATATGCTCAAAGAATTCGATAAAATTTCATTTCCTTTTAAGATCTTACACTCATTTCCTGGAGAGTACGACAAAAAATAAATGGAATAAGGATGAAGAGCGAACGGGCGGTCCGAGGGGTTGTTGGGAAGGAGCGCCCACCCCTGTTTCCAGCCCCCAAGAACGATTCTCTGCCTGCTAAAAATTAAAATTCAAATTGCAAGAAAATTAAAATTCGCCGAGTCGGGCGAAATTCTGCCCAGAGATGGGGTTTTTTCATTTAAGTTTATTGTGCGACCCTGAGGAACGGCAAGGGTTGGAGTTCCACGGGGGTGGGGATTATTTCTTGATTGAAGGGATGGAATCTCTGTCGGTGTTTTGGGCAGGCGAAATCAATGGAGGAATAAAATATTCCTGATGGAAACGAAACCATGGATGTGAATGATGAAGTGCTGCATGGTGAGTATATTTGTCAACACTAAGATGCTTTGGGCCTCCCGGACCCGCGATATATTAATTGAATGAGAATTAAATATAGTCGGAAACTTTCCGAACATTCTGGACGTTCTAGGATAAATTGGAAATATCTGGAAACTGACTGAATGCACGGGAATGTGCGAGAACATTCGAGAGAAAACAACTATTTTAAATTACGTCGCGTAGGGCACGAGGAAACAGCGTTATTTTTAACAACTACAAGACCAAAGTTTCCTCTATTTTTTCTATTATGTGTGCGGACTATAAACTTATCAGGGCAGTATTTTTTTTCTTCATATAAATGCTTTATTTTTTAAATATAATTGATAAAAATATACTTTGTTTTCATCACTTATATATTGAAAATATCAACATGTTTCAGGGCCAATAGTCCCTTCCTTCATCAGGAAACAATGTATATTAACAAATTAAAAATCGAAGAATATATAATAAAAACATAAAAAACAATAAATGGAAAATAAATAAATAATTATGAACTAACATGGAAATAAGTTTAAAATATAACTATTTGCAAAAAAGACCAGGTTATTTAAAATATTCAATTTACTAATAACACTTTCTTATTTCAAAACTTATAATTAATCAAACAGTAATTCTGTATAATTTGCGAGTAAAATTTCTTAACCCTTATTAATACCAAAGAATGATTCGGAAATTTGGTAAAATTATTTATTGTTAATTAAACACCTTAACTTCAACCTCAAAATTTCTACACGTTTTTCCTATATAAAAATAATTACAGTCATTACAAATCAATTTATAAACATCCGATTTTTTAAAAGAATCATCCTTATCTTTATTATTTAATATAAACCTACTTTTAATTTAATTTATTACATAATATATAATAGAATAGAAAGCTGTTTGAATAGAATTCGGGATTTTTTAAACAATTGAATTTGAAATTTGATTATTTATAAATACGATTTTTCTCCAATGCTGTTCAATATTTGATATTTTTAATATCAAATATTGAACAGCAAATAAGAGATTTAAAAAACTTCTTATACTTTTTATTTAACATATTATCTTTTAATTTTGTATGAAAATTATTGTAATTATTTATTATTTATTTGATAAAAATAGAGAGGCGTATTCGGAATACATTTTCTATTAATATTCTTACTACTTTCAAATTAAGCTAAACCATTGTGGTATGAAAATAGGACTAATTTGCTTGTCTCCTAGAATGGGGCTCAAACCATCGACCACTGGGTCACCAGGCGAGAGTCTTAACCACTAGAACAACAAGTTACTGTACTAATTAGGAAGTAATTATATATAAGTTAATTGTATAATATTCTTACCCGATATTGGTGCATCATCCCAGTAGGTCAATCATTAGCAAAATATTGGTCAGTGTTATATTAAGGCAAACCTGAAATCCGATTTCTATATTTATTTCTGAGTGCGGGGTTTGGGAACTTGCGTGCGGACCAATATTTATAAGTGTGCGGTCGCACATCTTAGAAGGAATATTGGACAAGACTAGACGGGCGAATATTCTAGAAAACTGTGCGAATAAGCGAAGAAAGATCGAAGTGATCGACGAAAGGTAGCCAACGAATAAAAAGTACCTGTGTGTATCATGCAGTAGTGTTATGTTGAGTAAGTAACTAAATTGTTTTAATTGCAATATATCTGGATTTGAATATGCTAAAAAAGAAATTGCATGATTGAAAAATTTTAATTATGATTACACTATGTTATCTTAATGTCAATGTAGCATCAAAACAGAGCAACAAAACCATCAAAACAGATCTTCATCCTCAAAAATTCCATTCACATCTCATCTTTTCGCATTTTTCTCCATTGGCCTAAAATCCGAAAACGCAATAATATCCAGATTTTATATCTACTATATAATGTCTTATTTAATTCTCATTTACCTCAGTACCTACCTGAAACCATTAAATTGAAATATAAAAATCAAAATATTATAAAAAAATCTAATTCAGGGTATTTTATTAAAAAAAAGCACTCAGTCAATGCTTTAATTTTATTCAATAACATTTTGAAATCATACTACTTTTGAAAACGGAATGAGATCATATATTGGATAGTAAATCGCAGACGGAAATTGATATTATTTGGGATAAATAAGTAAATTATTAGTAGACCACATTTTGAATAGATTTTGAGTGATCTTTCATACACGTCATTTTATACATCTCAACTTTATTTGTATATAATTAAAGTTTTTAATTAATCATTAATATCAATGATATACTAATGGATGCATTTGATGGTTTTAATTTACATTAATTAATTTTATTTAATAAAAATTTTGAAAACGGAATGTTATCAGCTATTGGATAGGAAGTCGCGCAAGGAAATTGATGTTATTTGGGATAAATAAATAAATTATAAGTAGACAATTTTTGATTAGATTTTCAAGTATCAATTTAACAGGGCAATCTTTCATACACGTCATTTTATACATACCATCTTTATTTTTGCCATCTGGTAGCGTTAGTGGCGGACATTGTTACATAAAGAATTATATTTTTTGATAGTTTATTAATACCAATGACATACGCGATATACTAATGGATGGATTTAATATTTTTAATTTACATTAAACTGAAATATTAAAACAATCTTATTCAGGATATTTTTGAAAAAAGCTAAAAGACAATATTTTCATTTTATTCATTAACAATTTTGAAATCATATCAATTTTGAAAACGGAATGAGATCGGCTATTGGATAGGAAGTCGCGGGCGGAAATTGTTATTATCGGGGATAAATAAATAAATGTCGCGTAGACAACATTTTGATTAGATTTTGAAGTAACAGTTTAACAGGGCGATCTAAATTAGCAGCAGTGCCACGTTTCGGAGATGGACGCTGCATCCTGAAAAATTAATGCCGCTAATTAAATTTTTCCCTGGCATTTAATTAATCTCCGTAAATGATTTTCTGCTGTTCCCGGAGGAGGGGCGCGGGGCGGGCGAGACGAGGTGGCAGATGAAACAGAATCCGTTAAATTTGTCTCTGATAGTAGTTACTTATCTGTACATTACACTCTCGCGATACATGTGTCACTTATAAATACAAGCGTGAAGCCTTCACGATCTTTTAAAGTCTTCATATCAAAATTTAAGAAGGATATTTTAAATTCGATGAAAGGAAAATTTTGAGGCGTGTCATTGGACCGGTTCTAAAAGATGCAATTTGTCGCAGACGTTACAAAAATGAGCTTATGACGTCATACATACCATAAATACATAAATCACCAATCTAGGCCACACACACGCACACACACACAAACGTGGTAGGAATGCCGCGTAAACAAATCGAGGCATAGCAGAGTACACGAGTCTCTACAGGTCAGCGCACCGTCAGCAATCCATACACAGAGCTATATTTCAAGAAAGTTCTTTGTCCGCAAAACATATGAAAATTAGCCAACGCCCTATACGGGCATGTCAGTTTCTCAGCTACCCCCGGCGTAGGCCGGAGGCTCTTGTCTATCGAGTATCTATCCTTGTAAACAAATAAAATCATCAAGCATTTCACGACTTTGGAGAATTCCCATCGCGGTGGTGACCCTAAAAAGCAGCTTCTCCAAATACATCACACATACACCATTACCCAAACCCCCAAAAGCTCTATACCCTGTTTAAGGAGCTAAACGTCACCAAATTTATAAAACTGGGAAGACTACGGTGGCTGGGTCATATGGAGAGAATACCGAGCATCAAGCACCAAAGCCCTTGCTGAACTCAAGGCCGATAGGGCGAAGGAGCTTAGGAAGGCCAAAATGAAGATGGAGCGACAACGTTCTCAAAGACATTTCTGCCTTGGAGCTGGAGAGAGCTAGCACTAAACCAAGATGGGTGGAGGAAGACTCTTGAGGAGGCCAAGACCCACAGGGTGTTGTAGAGCCAAGAGTGACGATGATGATGATAATGATTTTAACTTCGAAAAAATATTGATAAATAATCCCCAAATATATCTAATAATTTGGAATGTCCGTCCGTTACTTCATATTGAATAGCTAATAATAATAATAATAATAATTGGATCCCTTATACAGCACCGTTTTCGTGAGTACTTACCTCAAAGGCGCTTCACAAAAAAAAATTACATTACAAAACAAATTACTGGCTAAAAAACTTATTCACCAGATAACATGCAAAAAATGGAATAAACATTTAAAACTATTATAGTTGAGAGTGCCAGAAAGAATAAGGTATTTTCGCGGAGTGCATACTAGGAGTGGGAAACATTAGGTAGTGTTGTAACGGTCTGATTCTATAGGTTTATATATGATTGTTTAAACAAGTGCGTCTTTGAACTGTAGTAAGCTTTCTGTTGTCTCTTGTTTGGTAGTTTATTCCACAACTTTGGTCCAGCCACTGCGAAAGCACGGTCACCGAAGTCAGTTTTGTGGACGGATTTACTTCAACTAATCTACTTGTGTTAGATGTTGATGCTGAGATGAAGTGTTAGTCGTCTGTTATTAGCGGAAAATGGAATGCAGAAGTCGGTAATGTATTGAGGGGCCATGTTGTGAATAGCCTTGAATATTGTGAGGCATAATTAGTATTCAACCCCTCTGGACATTTCCGTTTTCAAAATTGTTGTAAAATAAAATGAAAACGTTGCTTTTATGCTTTCTTAATAAAGTACTCTGAATTAGATTTCTTTACGCCATTTTTGACAGGTTACAGCTAGTTATACATATTTCTTCACTAACAGATTTTAAAATGAGTTTTTACATTTAGTGTCGTCCGTAAAATACATTTTTACATTATTTTTTTTGGTTACGATTTTTAGTCGCCGAATAAACTTCTATTCAATATATGACCCATTTCCCGACCAAAAATCTGCCTAAAATTTGGCAGTGAGAAGTATTCTGAATTACAATGCAATAATCGTTCATCAATTTTACAAAATTATTTTAATTAAGCATTAAATTATATTTAAAATGCTGACGAGCTATGTAATCGGACATTGACACACAAGCCTGTGACGTCAATCGATTTGTAGATATTATTGTAAAAGTGACGTTTTTTTTTCAAAGTTTTGAGATTAATTGCATTCGAATATTGGTTGCACGTATAAGTAGATTATATTCTATAGCTAATTGTGTTTTATATTAATCTGTTTATTGTAAATGGTTTTATTAATTTCTATTCCGAGACTAAAAACTATAAAATATAATAAAGATCACTCTTAGTACTGTGGCTGTTAATTAAAAATATAATTTGTCTTTTTAGTATTTTGTTTTCATTCATTCATGCCACAGCCACGACATGTGATAGAATTAATAAAAAATTGTTTATTCCATAATTCTTTAATAAAAAAATTACGCATTAACAACTATTTACTCGTCATGATGCGTTAAATGTAAAATTGGACGTAGCTCTGCTAAAAGAGTCCAACCCAAAAAACATGTGATTGAGAAAAGGGTTCTGAAAATTCGAATCTAAAAAAACTTAACACGTTGATATTAATACGGCTCATGTAAGATGTTTTTTTTAAATGTAATTATAATAATAAAAAATCTTTTATTAATGAAGAGGCGTTTTACAGGCTGTATTCTTTCAACAAATTGTCGTAATGTGCGAAAAATACTACTTATTTTGATTTATGTGGGTTCAAAGTTCAATGAATTTAATAAAACATGAAGTAAAAAGTATTATCTGAGGGGTAGAAAAGGTTAACCATAAGACCTTCGCTTCTTTAAAAGTTTAGGCTTATTTTTAGTACCTTCTTCTTCTTCTTCTTCTCATGCCCTGTCCGTTTACCGGACGTTGGCTATCATGTTGGCTATGCGGACTTTGTTTACTGCGGCCCGGAACAGCTCCACAGTAGACTGGCCAAACCACTGTCTCAAGTTTTTCAGCCATCAAGTCCTCCTTCTTCCAGGGCCCCGACTTCCGGCAATCTTTCCCTGCATCATGAGACGCAAGATCTCGTACTTCTCTGGATGTCTCATCACATGTCCTAGATACTGAAGTGTTCGAATTTTTATTGTTTTAATAACTTCTTTTTCTTCATTCATCCGAGCCATAACATCTTCATTCGTAACTCTGTCCATCCAGCTTATTTTGAGAATTCTTCTATAGATCCACATCTCGAATGCATCAAGTCTCCTTATCAGTTCTTCGGTAAGCGTCCATGCTTTCATTCCGTAGAATAATACTGAAAACACGTAACATCTGACCATTGGCATTCGTAATCCTAGGTTGAGATCATGACTGCAGAACACATTTTTCATGCGGATAAAGGTTGCACGAGCTTGCTCTATGCGGCATTTGATTTCAACCGAAGAATCCCATCTTTCATTTAAGTTGCAGCCCAAGTATACAATACTTTGTACCTTCTCTAGTTTCGTTCCAGCTATATAAAGATTGTCATTCAAGTCAACTTTTACTTACTTTTAGTACCTAGGTACTTAAATCTTTCACATGAATTATTAATTAACTTCACTGTCCAATTTCGTGGAGTTCTTCTCAATAGGATCTAGTGAGTAATTTTTAAAATATGACATAAAGAAATTTACAAATTTCCTTGGGAATAGGTGGCAGGCACTTTAATGGATAATTTTAATTTATATTTGGTTCGCAGGGACCCTACTGATAATGACGCATACATTGTAAAGATGGAATTATTTAAACCCCCGCCACAGCCTTGTATTCCAAAATTTAAGCCGAGGCCTGGAAATTTTCCGCGACCAAAATGAAGCTATAAATAAAAAGTTAACGGGCACAATAAAATTTTGTCGCCGAAATAATAAAATGTGTTTACTTCGGCTATCTCCCGCGGTCTTTTTCCTCCACTGCTACTCTCCACCTTCCACCCTTCTGTGTACAGAGGGTGACGCCACCGGTTTCTAACACTTTTTTACCCTTTCCAACATTGATGGTCCTCAAGTCTTCCGGCGTAGGGAAACAGGCCGAAAAGGGCTGCTGGACCACCATATACAGGGTTATTTGGAAAACATTAATAACCTCGCAGGACTATATTCCTGCCATGATTATAAGTCGAAAATGTTGAAGCTATCATGACCTAATATCGATAGTTATGGAGATATGCGACATCAAAGTTGGCATTTTTTTTTTCAATATTTCTGACTTATTTTTTGTTAAACGTTGGACTATCATTACAGTAACTTATATCGAATATTGAAAATCCATTCCTTTTAATACAAGTTAAATAAAATAATATAAACCTTCGAATTCTAATTGGAAAACATTCCAATAGGAGAGTTTTAGGGTTTTTATCATTTTATTTAACTTATATTGAAACAAATGAATTTTTCGTAATCGATATAAGTTACTATGTAATGTAATGATATGTAATGTAATGATAATGTAATGATAGTCCAACGTTTTACAAAAAATAAGTCAGAAATATTGAAAAAAAAAGCCATCTTGATGTCGCATATCTCCATAACTATCGATATTAAGTCATGATGGCTTGAACATTTTCGACTCATAATCATGGCAGGAATATAGTCCTGCGAGGTTATTAATGTTTTCAAAATAAACCTGTATATCAATATCTTTATAATCATTTCTTTGCATTTTTATATTTACGCTATTGCGTTTTTCAATGTTTTCTACCAATGACCTGTATTTATACATGTATCTTTTTTACTCTGCTTATTTTATTGTTTTTACTTATCTATGTAAATTGACTTTGTTTCTGTGTACATTTTTCTAAATAAAGACGCTTGGACGTGCGTGTTGCTCTGCCTGCGGCTTGTCGAGGAGGCTGCGTTTAGCATTAAAATAATGCCAACTAGGCGGCGAAAGTGCTGGGCCGATATGGACGCTCTATGCATAGCACGGCATTGTGTGGTGGGTCCCTTCACTGATGGACCACCAAGATAAGAACATTTATGAAAAACTCCAAAGAAAATTGTTACTAAGATAATTTTACTTCATTCCCTATCCATAAAATAATTCTTCTTATTCTCCTATTATTAGATCCTTGATCTGTATCGAGTTCAGAGTGAACTCATGTACAGTGCCATGAGTAAGAAATTGCATTTTCACAGTGTAAGTGAATAACTTATTTTGTACTGTATTACGCTGCGCTGACAGTTACGTCCCAACGTACGAAGGGGTACAAACCGCATTGCATTTCCAATTAAATCCCAATAAAAAATGCCGGAGAAAGTCGATTGCATTCAATTAAGATAAATTAGAACCTTTAAGTCTTACAGAGACGAAGCTATGAATACAAGAAACGTATGTGAAAGTGTTTTTGTACGATGGCCCAAGGCTTACAACCTGTATGAGCTAGTTTAAGTGATTACTCTACACAATGAAACGTTCACCAATTCAATCATAAGAACATCCACACATTATCAAATTTTGAATATTCTATATATTATCACAGTATACTAAGAACGGTAATACGTCTTCATACAAACTGGCCGCTACCCATTAGAATGTGTGAGTGCGTGCTCGGCGCCGCACGTGTACGCTCGTGTACGCGCGCACTGTGGCGCACACATTGACATAGAATATGGGGGCACAAGGCGGCGGCAGTAAGGGCCGTGCCTTCAGTGCCATTCGCGCTCGCAGCCGCCGCTTTAGAAAAAAAATGCGCTTCCTGAAAAAAATGCCTTTTTTATGTTTGTGGTGCTTTACTAAAAAGGTGTGTTGATTATCACAAAGACTGAGTTTTTAAAAGTCTACGTTGATAGTAATCAGCGTTCTTGCAATTTAAGTGCAGAAACTAGGGATACTAATTACAGAAATTTTCGGGTTTCGTGTCTATCTTATGCATCGGAATCTCAGACGCTACGAGTTAAAAGAAAGGGAGTAAAAATAAAGTGACAACCCTAGCGTCAATGCAAGAGTAGGCTAATAACTCGCTGACAGGCCGGAGATAAACTACTGTTCTGGGTATACTGTGATATTTTGTTCAAATCTGAGAATCAATAATTTATTTGAATTGAATTGAACATCTGTAGTCTTTTCTCATGAAAATAGATTTTCGCACCTGGTAATGATACCTCTATATTTTTTAAGTTAAGTAATAAGCAATATAATTTTTAATGTATACATGAAATTCTTACGAATTATATTAACATATATACTCACATTATATATTCACATTATTTGGGTCCGTGACTGGATCTTTCACCCTAACCCACCTAAAACACACCCTTCTGATGTTTCTGAAAATATCGCAACTTTAAGTAGGGGTGGGGGAGTCTTGGATGCCCTCTGCTGGTTGCATTCGAAAGCCTCAACTTTATGCATCAATTGATTCAGATTCCTGAAAGAACCTGACTTGATTCTGATAAGCACTTAAGGAGAAATCACAATTATAATAATTTCACTGTCTGACTGTCCGACCATCCGCGTAACTTCGTGTAACGTCCGTAACTTTTTTATAATAATATTTAAATTGAAAAGTATTTATTTTTCGAATTTAATTTTTTTTTAAATAAAATAAAAAACTTAGGAACCGAAATGTAAGAGTACCGTCATTTGATGAGTTAAAGCTATTTATTTATTTGTTTGGAAATATTAACAGATAAAAGAAAATGATATGTATATATGTATGAGAGCGTAAATAGATAGTAATGAACTTATTAACTTATATCCTAACATATTTCACATAGAAATAATTTTGGGGTAGTACATAATAATAATATAAGTGTATGTAGTAAATAGAGAATAATAATAGTGTAAAATAACAATATCAAAATATACGTATCAAGGTAGGTCTAACTTTATGTATATTTTGCATCGCAGTATTGAATCAATATTTAATTATTAATCAAGTATTAATTCAATGTTGCGTCGCAGAATTATGTTCATTTGTGATCTTAGGTGGTAAAGAGACACATGATAATCCAATTTTGAATTAGAATCAGGAATTTAATGGTCAAAATCGGATTACAACCTTAGTGCAAAGCGCCCTTAGCTGATTTTTTTTTACGAAAATGGCACTATAGAAATTATCCATTATTATTATTATTTATTATTATGATAGATGTCAATTTCGATGAACAAGTCGTTGTATACTCGGCACATTCTCACTATGGGTGAGCGTAATCTGTAATTGGTACGAGCAACAGGAATGTGAAAGATGCACTGTGTTCTATTAGCTCTTGCTGGGACCTGGATGTTGAAAAGTGATAAAAGGGATGGACAATTACATTGCTAATTAAATATTAAAAGTTCTAATTAGGATGGCGAAGAATTTATTCCATTTGAAAACTACTGCGAGTGGATCTTTCGCATTTTGACTTTGATCTGTAAATAAGAATGGAAATAATACCTAAAGTTTAATATGATGATTTTCATGTGAAAACTTACTAATTTCTCAAATGTTTTATTTAAATAATCTATTTTTAAACTGCATTGTGCTATGTTAACGTGGGTAATAATTTCATTTAGAAATAGATATATTTAAATAATGTAACTCCTTCGACAGAAATTACAATGATTTATGTATTAATAAATTATTTTGCAATATTGGTAGGGCACACGTTTTAGGATTGGGAGATTTTATAATATCTGAGTTTTTATTATGTAAATTACGTAATTTTCGTTTATTTTTGTTTCAAAATATTATTATTTATTTAAAAATCAATTCGTCAGTATAATGTTGGGTTTCCTGCAAAATGTGGTCGAATGAAAAAGGAAATCATCATTTATTTATTTATACTTCATGGGTAATTAAAAAATAACTTTGCGTGTGTTTGGATAATAATTTAATTATGTATCTTTCTACCTGTTCGTTTTTTAGAACATTATAATAAAATATTATCAGAGATTGAACATGTTTAATCAAATTTTTTACAAATATTAATTACATAACCAATGCTCACATAACAATTCATTTAATATTAAAGACATATGTTTAATCAAATTAAAAAATAATAAAATATTTAGCTACAGAGCAATCTATTTAAAAAGTATTTTTTTTATTAAATATTGTTTTTCAAAAATCACCACTTCACAATTAAATGTGTTTTCATTAAATAAATAAAAAGTACATTATGTATTTTTTTTAAATTTAACCCGAATTAACTATCATTAATGAAGGAAAAACATACTAGATAGTCGCATCAATATTTTTACTATTTTAAACTAAGCTAAACGCTTGTGCTATGAAAATAGGACTAACTTGCTGGCGTCGTGGAATGGGGTTCGAACCACCGACCACTGGATCACTAGGTGAGAATCATAACCAATAAACCAACAAGCTACTCAATCTAATGTAAATTTAAACATGTATAAATTAGTTTCGTTTTCGGTTTCGCACAAAACAGTACAGAAGCCGAAATTTGGTTTGGTTGCGGTTGAAAATATAATGTAGGTCTCTAATTTGATAGGTACTTATATGGGGAACCAAGTTTTGCTTAGGTACTCAACCGTTTTAAATCATTTTACTAAAACATCGGACTTTTTTTATATTAAGTAATCCATCAGTTGAATGTTGTCAAATTAATAAAAATGTATTAAACGCGCCTAATAAATATTTTGTCAAGTTTTAACAAAATCGTCAAAAACACTTCTTACGCCGAATTCCTCGAAGGCGATTTGCGGGGGAGGCTTCGTTCGGCGCCCACCCCCCGCCCCGCCGAATTCTCTTTCTTCTTTCTTACCCCCTCTCCGCCCCTCCGACCCCCACCCCCTCTCGGACCGGGGGGCCAATTAAAAATGGCGGTGCGGACAGCGATGGGCGTCAAGAAGAAGAAAAAAGGGGTTGTTCGGGGGGTTGCGAGGGGTAGTGGGGGGTGGGGGACGGGGGGCGGCGGCGCGGAGGGTGAATTACTTTGCGAGCTCTTTTTCTGACGTTGATAAAAGTACCCGGGGTGGCCCGAGAGAGCTTCCGTTGTCTGGGAGGCGTATTTTTAAATTTGGAACGGGAATATTGTTTGAAAATGGAACGAATAATAATTTCGCCGCGATGAGATTGGAGGAGATTTTTGAATTTTGAAATTGTTCGAGACGAATTATTATTCGAAATTTCTTTGCCTTTAAAATTATTTTCTTACAAATAAAACGCGCTCTGGTAATATCTAAGCAACTTATTTTGTTTAAAATTTGTAGATATTTTTTAAAAATACTTATTTTTTTCCTTTTTTTTACTAATGCTTAGATATTTTTTATGTTAATAAATATTACTGTAATACTTACTTTTATATCCCCCGTTTATTTGAATAATTCTTACTATATACCTTATTTCATGATATATCTTACCTATTATGTACCTGCATGTGATAATATTTGTTTATATACCTATGTATATCCTCTTATATTTTGAAATTTTGCTTGTATCTTAATTTAATACATGAATACTTATATGGAATATGTGGGACTGCACTAACCTACTCACGTACTAGAATAAAGTTTTTTTATTATTATTATTATTATTATTATTATATAAAATATTTTTCAGATCATCGACGGTAAAGAATGAAGACTATAAGAACGTAAAACATAGCATAGTGGATAGAATGGAAAAAGTGTCGCTCAGATGGTTTGGGCACGTTGAGCGAATGAACGAAGAAAGAATGTTAAGAAAAATATATGCCGCGAGTATTGACGACACCAGAAAGCGTGGACGACCGCGGAAGACGTGGCATTACCAGATTAAACAGATACTGGAGTTACGAGTCTCTACAATCGTCCAGCTTGTATGCAAAGATGTATGGATGTGGATGAGGCGAGAGTTGTGTGTCAGGACAGAAAGATGTGGCACTCTATCCTCTCTGCCTACCCCCGTGAAGAAACGGCGTGACGGTAAGTAAGACTGTTTAAAGGCGATAGGTTATAATATGATAGAAAAGGGGTCATTTAAATCTATACTAATTATAAAGAGGAAAGTTTGTAAGTTTGGATGTAGGAGGTAATCTCCGAAACTACTCGTCCGATTTCAAAAACTCTTTCACCAATACTTAGAATAGACTTCCGATGTAAACATAGGTTAACCCGTTAAAATAAAATGTCTTTTCGCGGTGACCTATTTTACAACTAAAGTCGACGAAAAAATGGTCGAGCGATGCATTTTTACGAGCGCTGCCTTAACGGTAAGAAATATTTAAATACTTTTTATAGAAAAGTTGTAGAACTCAAAAAGTTCTACAAAAAATTCATATTGAAGTTAATAAACGAATTGATAAAATATGACTAAAAGTTATTAAAAATCTACGCTTGCGAAGGCGCGCGGGTACAGCTAGTCTATTATTATAAATGCAGATTGCGTGCGTTTAAAATGTAACTATGAAATAATTAATAAAATCAAAATAAATTTAGCATTTATAACTTAAAAAAGCGTTAAACATAAAAAAAAGCAAGAAAGAAAAAAAAGCATAAAGTCGACATATAAACAATTAGCACACAATCATCAATCATCAACATTCCTAATTTAGAATGTCCTTCCGTAACTTGCTGGAATTACAACAACAACATTTTCCCAGTTTCGTCTCTATGAGACAGACATGAATATACTTAATATGATTAATAAACTTTTCTCAGTGGATAAAATCCAGTATTGTATTCTTTAAAATTTTGAACACACTCAAAATATTCTAATATATTTTTATTCATTTAATGAAAAAACATTTTATTGTGAGGTGGCGATTTTAGAAAAACAATATTTAACAAAAAAAAACTTTTAGATAGTTTACGTACCTAGCTACTTCGGTACCTAAATTATTTAAATTTATTTTTAAATTATTTTCATTCTAGCAATAGATACCTACACCTTATATCAAAATGCGTAGAAAAATATTTTTTGGCCTGATTTAAGATAAATTAGATTATTTAAGATAAAATAGAAGTCTCACAGACGAATCTATTTATATATGAGAAAAGTGGATGGAAGTCTCTTATACGATGGCTCAGGGCTTACAACCTGTATGAGCTGGCTTAAGTGATCACTCTACACAATGCGACGTTCACCAATTCCATCGTAAGAACATCCACAGATTATCAAATTTTTGAAAGTTCTATATAAGTGTTTTTTTTTGCTATTTAATTTCTGATTGTTGATGTACACCACGGCTTTAATATAAAACAAATTGTATTTTTAGCATTAGATATTTAAATAATTTGAATAGTATTTGTAAATAATTTGTTTAAACCTGTTCAATCTGAGATAATATTTTATTATGATTTTCTAAAAAAATCAACGGGTAGAAAGATATTTAGGTAAGCCTTATAAGTAGGTCCCTACCATTATTGAATATAAAACAAATGTTCCATTTCAATAGTTTCATCTTTATGGGACACCTATGATTAATGATGCTCCCTCGGCGGATAAAATCCAGTAGTGTTCTAGAAAAATTTGAGAATACTCAAAATATTCTGTTTGAAAGGTTCGGGTATATTACTTACCAATAAATCCTCAAAAAGAAATAAAATATTTAGGAGTAACGACTGATAATGAACTGAAATTCGACAAACATATTTTAATGATTACAAAGAAAATGGCCAATAAAGTTGGTTTTTTAGGCAGAATAAGAAAGAAAATTTACCTAAAAATGTCACATTTAGTATATAATTCCATTGTGACTCCGAATATAAATTCAATTCAATTCAATTCAATTTATTTAATAATATGTACATTACAAACTAAGTGTTCAAGGCATACATATTATGGAAGTATATATCAAAATAAAAATATTTAAATAAATTAAAAATAACATAAAATCTGGTCAAAGGTGTAGGAGAATCCCGCTTCGGAAAACCCCCTCAGACACATGGAATTTATCAATACCCAAAGCGATTTTGTTCAGCATAGCTGTGGCTCTTCCAACAGGCATAACCAGCGGCAGGTTGGTCCTGTATATTGGAATGTGAAACAATCTATGCTGACGATGTCTAATCAGGAACATACTCGTACAAACCAATGCTCTGCATAATTTCAGGATTATCGATCATACCGCGCAACAATCGATAAAAATGTGTAATCAAATACACATTCCTTCTAGTCCCGAGACTATTGTAGCCTAGCATACCCTGGAGAAACTCGGTTGGGTAAAGCCAAGGATAATTCTTGTATAAATAAATAAATTACTGTTCAACATTACTATTTTTGGGAAATAAAAGTAAGAAAGAAAAATTTCAAAACAGACTCACGAGAACTATCTTAAGATGTAACAAATATACAAGAATTAGTGATATGGTAAAGTAACTAAAGGTAATGAAAATTAGGCAACAAATGATACAAAATGTCCTAGTCTTCATACATAAAATAAAAAACCGATAATAGGTCGACCACAATCAAAAGACCATTCCCTAGCTTTGTCCGGTAAGAAGAAAGCAGGGGAAAGTTGCCTGGCAAGCCCGTATTACAAGCCTCAATATGATATTCCAAATAAATATATATTTTTTAAGCAATTTTTATTAATCAATTAGAAAAGACATACAGAAAAAATACGATTAGATACGCGAAGGTATTCGTGATATTATAAAAAGTGGATTGCTTTAAAAATGAAATAAAAATGTTAATCAATTTAAAAGAGACTACATATAAGATTGAAAAATTTTCGTTAACTTACCAGAGTGCCGTGGCGAAATTGGATAACGCGCCAATCCCGGATAGAATTGGAGATCCGTGGTTCGAGTCCCGACGACATTTAAAATATTTTTTCGTAAATTTGATTTTTTCTGTATGTCTTTTCTAATTGATTAATAAAAATTGTTTAATAATTCACAGAACTTTGTTCTGAAGTTGCAACTTCTCAATAAGAATGTGTTTTCTTCAATATATATATTAGTTTAAAAAAGCTTACTTACTTTTAACCACACTTATCCTACGAGAAGTAGGTGGGATTTTAGACTTCCACAAACGAAACTGGCAAGAACACAAACTAGTTTGTACTATAATGTCTTGTACTATAATACTTGTTTTATAATAAAAATTGTATATAAGGTCTCAAATTGTTCAATGGACTGCCAGCAAATGTGAAAGAAGTAAATAGCTTCGCCACTTTTAGTAGGTTAAGTGCAAAATTCGTGAAAAGTAAGTTTAATGTATGATCATGTTATGTTGTTCCATGTTTATTAATATTTTTTTTAATTTCTTTACTTTGTGCCAGATGTGAAAATGTGTTACTATTTATGATTACTTACGTTGATATATTTTTGGAATATTTGTGTTTAAGTGTTATGTTAATTTATGTTTTAAACTAGATTTAAAAATGTGTTCTTTTTACAACTAAATAAAAAATATATACAATACAAAACAATCAAAATGATGCGCAGACGAGGATGACGCTCATTGGCTGAAAATGGAATTTATTTTTGTTCCGAGAGCTCGACGAAATGCCCGTAAAGGCGCCAATTTAAAGAGAACAGTTTAAAACTAATCGAAGACTCGGATGGCGATTAATCTGTGACGTCACACTTCCCGCGCTCCGGCAGCCGCCATTGCTCGACAGTGAAAAATCGCGCCAATTTTAAAGTTGCCAACACTGATTTAGAAAACACGGAAGAATTTGGAACCCTCAACCCTCGCCTGGCGGGCGACTCGCCGAGCTTAGGATTTTTAAAAACAAATCGGAATGATATATAGAGAAATCTATATATTTTTACTCCCTTTATAGACTCGTGTCGTCTGCTTGCTTGCTTGCCGGCTTGCCGGGTGAAAAAACTTTTGGATCGATTTTTAACCCTTTTCCCGTGATCTAATCGAGCTGAAACTTTGCAAGCAGACTCGTGGCGACGACCAAGAAGATCTATCAAATTTTTGTTAAAAAAAATAATAATTATAGTATAATTTCGGATTTTTAGAAATTTTATTGGTTTTTTCAAATTGGAATGATTAGAAAGTTTAATTAGCGACGGCGGCCCGATAACTTCGCGGAATATTTTCTAAATTTGAATTACTCCGTCGGTATACATAATAGGTACTTCTCTACGAATGTCGAAAATCTAAATTGACTGACAAATGTTTTTAGAATTTAATCTTCAAAGCTTGAAGTGTCTTATCAAAGCTCAAAACATCTGACATTTTAGAAATGTATTAAATTCCTGTAAGTTTAGTGTTATGTTATGTGTTTTAATTCGTCTTTAATTGTTGTTATATTTTACAAAGAAAGGGAGTATAATAAAAACTTGGTTTTTATGGGTTAGTTTTTTTTCATTCATAGGTTTTCTCACAGCCATAAACATATAATATTCTTCTTGTGTTTCAATCCGTGGGAATGGTTTGCAGCAAAGCACATCTCCTTCTCCATTCATCTCGGTCTCCGGCGATCCTCTTCAAATCTGTGTAGGAGGCACAAATCACGTCTTGGCACGCTTGCTCAAGATATTCACGGCGAGGGCGCCCTCTGGCCATCTTTCCCTCTACCATTCCCTCCAGTATAGTCTTGAGCAGATTTTCATGGCATAAGACATGACGCCTTTTCAGGATGGTATTCATCATGTGCCTGGTTTCATCGATCCTGCTGAGAGCCTTTTCATTCGTAATGTGGTCTCTCCAGGAAATTCCTAGGGCACGTCTGTAGGTCCACATCTCGAAGGCTTCTAATCGTTTTTTTCTCTGTCGCCAATGCACCATGTCTCACATCCATACAGCAAAATGCTCCACACATAAGTTTTTATTAATTCCTTGCGGAGCTTTAGGTTTAATAATCTTAAAAAATAAGAAAAACAGTTGTTGATAAACAGAACCTTGGGCCAATTAAAAGAAAACACATATTTGCAAGAGTAGTGTACAAGGGTCAAATAGTGAATTTATGCGAGTGTGCGTATTTGTGTGTTTTTATGTGTCCGTGTGTGTATGCGTTTTTATGTTTATGTGTATGTATGTGTTCACATTTTGTGAACTGCTCAAAACTTAAAAATGTAATATATCGTATATATAAAATTCTGTAAAAGTAATAAATAAAATTCTGCAAAGGCCGTACCATGGATATCTAGAACACGGTTAATAAAACAGTTTTTGCTGTAATTTCTTCTCCAGTGATTTAAGTAGTTATAGTATGACCGGCATTAGAATGCGGCTGAAATTTCAGCCGCGCGCTTCTACCCGAGGACGATTCGTCAAACTTCGGGCGGCAACCGAAGCTAATTGGCCGTATTTAGTTAGTTTTGAACGATTTGGACATTTCGGACAAAGAAACCAAACTCTTGTGTGATGCAGAATAACCCAGCTGGTGGACTGTTGTCTCAGGAGATCCTGTTTAAGGCCAGGATGCCTGAGAAACATTCATCGCATATGGTATTTATTGCATATGCAAAAATGTCACATATATACAGAGCGTAACAGAGCTAGTTCAAAATACTTTACGTGTGGATTCGTGCCTTGATTATGAGTCAAAAATGTTCCAGCAACCATGACCTAATACAAACAGTTATGGAGTTATGCAGCATCAAAGTTTGCATTTTTTCCAATAATTATGACTTATTTTTTACAAAACGTTGAAGTATTATTACAGTAACTTATATCGATTACGAAAAATTCATTCGTTTCAATAAAAGTTAAATAAGATAATAAAAACCCTGAAAAATTCCAATTGGAATTTTTCAGGGTTTTTATTGAAGGGCATAGCCTCTTCAAATATATGGAAGGTTACAATTTCGAACGTACAACTACAAAAAATACAATGTGTAGATGTTTTTGCAATGTGTACAATCATCACTTAAGTCAGTAGGTACAGGTTGTGAGCCCTGGGCCATAGGATAAAAAGCTTCCATACACGTTTATCGTATGAGTAGCTTCGTTTCCGTGAGGTATCTTTGATTAATCTTGATTAACAATTAAAATGTTGTGGACAAAATCCAATAATTTTGTTCTACATAAACAAAAAAATATTTATTTATTTATTTAAAAAAAATCTTGTTTACAAATAAAGATACTTAATACTAATTTAACAATAAAACATAAGATAAATTACACATTTTTTTTGTTTTGTTTTGTTTAATTTGTGGATTATGCCACTCTACTAGGCTACGCCTCTCCCAGAGTGGCGTTATAGAACACAATTATAATATTTTTTCGAGTTCGTCAGTAGTATTTATTTTCATAAGGTAGTTATCATGTGTCTACAGAGTATCAAGTGGAATGGTAGTGAAAGTTGAGTCATAAGTCCAAGAGTAAATATGTGTAGAATAATTGTTTAATGTAAAAAGGGTTAAAGTTTTGTTTAAGATTATTTTTTATTTTCCTTAATTAATTAATTAATTTATATAGGTATATATTTTTATTTAAAGACATTATTATGCAATTACAGTAAGTAAATTTTCAGTTGCTGTTCTACCTTTGGAGGTAAGCCAGTTGTTTGCTAAAGCTTTTATTTTATTAATTGAGTATATTCAGATTTGAAATTTTGGTAAAATATTTTGATATTCAATCGTCAAATGCGTTACAATTTCCGCCTCGGCGCTCAACAGGTTAAAACCGCCGTTAGTTAATTCCATGGTAAACTTCGAACCAGCCACAAATTCCACCCTCCCACCCCCCCCCCCCTCCAAGAATACACTCCGCGCCGCCTCTATGACACACATCACTTTTCCCGCGAAAATAGCGCGGCAAATGGCGCGAAAACCTGTTGAGAAGTTCGCCTCTTTACCGGCCGGCTCGGCGAGGCGACTACTCGAGTAAAGTATCAGAGCAAACACAAACACAAGTTTTGTTTAAAACATAGATAAAATTAAGAGCCGCGTTGTGAATCAACAAGTTGCATAATATCGCCGCGCAAGTGTGCAGAGCGCGGGTTTCAAGGTCAACGCGGTCTGTCACGTGGCACGCGACGTTCGTTGGTGTGACCGAATGCGTATTTTGTTTGGGGTAAGCGTGATTTTAGATGTATATGATTTCAATCTATCACATCAAAGTGAATGGGAGATATACCTTTCTGTGGCAGGCAAATGAAAAACAGGAAATTAATAATTATTATAGTAAATTCAAATTTAATTCAATGACCACGAGTTTAATCATTCTTATTATTTTATGAAACGAATGAATTTTTCATAATCAATATAAGTTACTGTAATGATACTTCAACGTTTTGTAAAAAAAAGTCAGAAATATTTAATAAAATGCAAACTTTGATATTGCATAACTCCATAAGTAAATGATGTTAGGTCATGGTTGCATGATCATTTTTGACTCATAATCAAGGCAGGAATCCACCAGTAAAGTATTGTGGACTAACTCTGTTACACCATGTATATCTCGTAATATCCCTATCACAATAATTAACATATTATTCAGATTTTAATATTTCATAATATTCTGCCATATAAATATTTTAGATTTTTTTTATATGTTTATTAACTTTACTTATCTACTAATCATATATGTATAGAGATACATCTGCTCTATATCTACAAAATTGCTTAATACCTATATAGACTATATTATTTTAAATTGCCTGCTAAACATATGCATTTATAATATCGTATCTGGATTATGTTTATTGTGTTACTTATCCATTTCTTTATATTTTTTTTCTCTACTATACTTATTTCATATTTTTTTATTATTTATTTCACGTTTAAATCTATTATTACGCTTTTTATGTCTGAAATGTAATTTAAAATAACTGTTACACAGCTACAAAACTACACCGACATTCAGGAACTTGCCCAAGAGCTAGTTGAGTGGCGATTCCAAAAATTTAAGTTTAAAAAAAAATATATGTATATGTGTGTAAATTCGGATTCTTAATAAATAAAAAAAAGTTAATAATAATAAAAATAAATAAATAAAAGTCATGCTTCTTGTTCTCACTGCAAAGCCCTGAACTAACTTAATAATTTATGAATAATAATTATAAAAATTCTTCAAAAAGAGCAAAATGATACTGTGGTGACATTATCAACATAACTTTTTATTATGTTTCAAAGTACCTATTTCCAAACAATTCCTATCAAGATATGCACTATTTTTAATGTATAAAGGGCATTTTTCAGTTTACACTGTATAAAGTACGATCACAAACGCTTTGTACAGTTTTATGTAAATATTAAAAAAAAAAGATTTAATAATTTAATACTGGAAAGGAATAAAGCACTAAGAATATAGATTAATAGTTCAATATGTCCTCATCGAAACATTAAATACTGCACTGAAGTACTATTTCTATTAATTTACTAGTCATATAGGAATGCAAAACCCACAACTATTTAGTGCTGCGTCATTTTTTTATAAATAACTCACTAAACGACATGGGTATTGTATAGTTTTTAGTATTAAAATGACTTAGGGCCGGTTTTCAAGTTGGATCAAAATAAAAGTTCGTTTAAAGCATAGAATTTTGCGTTTCGTTTCGTTCCGTTTCCATAAAAATCTATACTTTAAACGAACTTTTATTTTAATCCAAATTGAAACAACCGGGCCTAACGCAAGCGTGTAGTAGTGTTGAAAATATTAATGAACAGGTGTATAAAATAGCACATAACAAGCGAAAAAGACTATATTCGATTTTATCTTAAAATGTGCTTCTGACACAATGTGCATTATTCATTTCCAATATTCAATTATCAAAATTATATTTTTTGCTATTGAAATTAAGATGTTTCATGAATTATTAATAATCTCTAAAATTCCAACGCGTCAGTCGAATTTTAGACAGACAAACGAAGGGTTGTAATATTTATTTTGTAGCCAATCTAAATTTTATTTTCACCCCCATCTTTTTCCACCCCCGACCGATGTCAAAAGATTTTTATACACCTCCCTTAATCAGCAAAAATAAATAGCAAAGGGGCGATGCTTCTGAATTAAGAAATTTACGAAGGGGTAATATTTTAAGAGAAATTTAAGAATAAAAAATATCTCAGTTTATAAAACGGTTTTATTCTTCTTGAGAGATATTCCTTCATCTCTATACCATCTTTTTCGATTACTATTCTCTACCATGTACTACTGCATCACAACTCCATCGTCATCTACATCATCTTTTCCTAATAAGGGATATTCTGTAGTCACTCTAGTTACATCCATCGAACTTTATTCTTTGTCAAGTACTCCTGCTCTACTCCATTACTTTGTTTATCACGATAACTACACACTTTCAATCGATAGAATTGATAGCAGATTTTTTTATGTTGCCTTGTGGTACAATTTATTTATTTATGCATCTACATATATACGGCTCTAAAGCCTTTTACTTTAAAATTTGTACAAAGTTGACAAACAATAGACAATAGAAATAATATTTAAAAAAAAGTAAAAATATGAACATAAATTATTTAAATACATAATCAAGAACAATATAAATGTAGAATTAAAAGAGACAATAAAACAATAACAGTAATTCGATGAAATTAGAAATATAAATAATAATTTTACACAATATAAATATATCAATGAAATTAAATTTAAAAATAGTAATTTTATATAATAGGCAAAATAAATTATAGATGAATAAATAAAATAATAAATATTAATTCAATGAAAACAATATACCTAGTGTAAAAATATTTTTTTGAAATGATAATTATATTAAAAGGCGAGTTAACAAAAAAAATATTTATGCGCGTATATGTTATATATCTGTATTAACCCTGCTATTAATAAAAATACTAGTTAGAACCTTTTTGTAACTATGCAAGGTAGCATTGCAAAAATCTATTTCGGCGTATTCATTGCCTAGATGTTATATTCTAGATATTGGCGAGTTCCTTTGTGCTATGGTCGCAGTATTGTTACAGTAGTACGGTTGTACTGTTTTGGTATTCCTAGCAGTACATGAATGTTTACTAATTGTAATAGGTCAGGGCTATTAAAAAAATTATGCAGAATTTTAAAAAGGCATATTAACTCTGACATGGTTCTTCTTTCACTAAACTTTAATAAACTCATTATGTTGCAATACGAACGGTCGAGGGAGACATCAAAGTACATAATTCTCCACGCAAAAATATCTGTCACTAACGCTAACAGGACGCTTGAAGTCACTTAATTTGCACCGAAATGACGCTAATGAAACTATTGCAACTAGACGGTGCCTTTACACAAAAATTCCACGATTTTGCGCTAATTTTACTTATTGTGAAAGTTAAATTTAAATTGTCACTACGCGTAAAACTAAAGAGAATTAAATAGAATTTCAGCAATCTTTAGAGATCGTAGGTCTATGGATTAACAGGAAGGCTTATTCATATTTAAATGAGTGTTACTGTAAAAAATATTTTAATTTTTTTTTATGTATATTAATAATAAAATAAAGAACTGAAGCAATATTTAGTAAAAATAATGTCAGTAGTTGTGGAGCATAGGTGTCAAGGTGCATTTTTGGAGAACACTGGCATACTTACCAAAAATACTGAAATAAAAGAACTATTTAATAATAAATTTATTATATAAAAAAAATTGAAAACAAAAATAAATGTTTAGAATTATGTGTTGTTTACTTACCACTAGGACATAAAAATGATTAGTATAATTCTGAAATTCAAACATAAAAATCAGTATAGGTATATTAAATTCACTGCCGGTCTTAATTGTGGAAAAATTTTGGAAGTGAAAATTAACACATTTCCCGTCATCCAACCGAGCTAAAACTTTGCACATCGACTTGATGTCGGTGACTATAAATTTTTACAGATATTTAGGGTAAAACACACACACACACGTACACAAAAAATTCAAATTTATCTCAATGTTCGGGTAAGTACCTACTCTCTGATGTTGGTAAGATTATTTAAATCATGGACACCTTAGAATTTATCTTATTATTTAAAATTGCAACAAAACAAATGTTGGTTGTTATATATTAAAATACATTATTTAATAATAATTGTCATTTTATAAAGGACTAGTTGTGCCCGCGCGGCTTCGCACGTGTAAATTTTTAGTAACTTTAAGTCATGTTTTATCAATTTGTGCATTAACCTTAACATATAAGGATACGTCATCGCATATTTTTTAAGGAATTTTTTGATTTCTACAACTTCTCTATAGAAAGTATTAAAGTATCTCTTACCGGCACCGAAGGCATCCTTCGTAAAAAAAACGCATCGCTTGACCATTTTTTTGTCGACTTTAATTCTAACAGGTCACCACGAAAAGCCCTTTTTTTAAACGGGATAATATATAGCCTATGTCCACCAGTTTTTGAAATCAGATGAGTAATTTCGGAGATTACCTTCTACATCCAAACTTACAAACTTTACCTCTTTACATATTAGTATAGATTTAAAAAGAAATAATGTTTGTATTGGTTAATTTTTTTTAAACTTTTCTTTGTTTTGTAAAATATTAACAATATTATCTGATACCTAATATTTTCACGTTGTATTTATATTTTATTTTGTGTCCGTATTACCTGTTATCTGCCAAAATCCCCCAAACTCAAATGTCATAATATCCAAACCTTTTACAGAAAATATTTCGGGTTTGATACTATAACGAAGGTCTGGCGGTCGGCTCTTATTCTACAGAGTAACATGGTTATAAAAATAATATATTATAATATTTTTTTGAGCACTGACTGGAGGCCCACCGCATTCTCAGGGTCGGTTTATGAGCGAAAGCTGACATATCGGCCCTACTCATACGTCGCCAAGTGTAAAGGGCGACGCGACCCGGATGAGGCCTGCAAAAGTCCACTCACTGTATTTCTTTCTACATAAATAATCATTTATTTAAGCAGTATGAAATATTAAAAGTTACAGTTATTTTGAGCAAAAAAATAAAAGTATTAAAAAATCTAACTCAGTACTTATGAAAGGAAATTTCAAAATCCTTTAACGCGAAACGGGAGATTAAACGGCCATAAAAATAATGAAAAGCGTACAATATATCTTGACGCTTAATTCCTCCAGAAGAAAGGGAGTGTCCCTTATTTCTGGTATTTCTTTCTTGCTGAGATTTCCGCACTAAATCATTCTTCGTTTCCGCCCCCCCCCCAAACATTCACTCCCCCCCGCATAACGTCTGGTGCGTTTATTTCTGAATTTATTCCGTTGCTAAATAAGAAAAATCCCCCCCTCTTGCCCCGCGCCCTGTTACGCCCCTGCTTCTTTTGAACCTCTCACCCCCCGAGAGAAGAGGGGACGCCACTGGAGATTGCAGGGTGGACAGATGAAGGGTGACGCTGGTCATGGGCGTAACACATTAAAATAAATTATTTTTTATTTTTTCGTTAGTCGTTCTTATGTCATTTATTTACCGTCAGTTGTGTAATATATAAATAATTTTCACTTGCTAAAATATTTCTCGAGAATATTCCACTTGTCTCTGCTAAATTGATTTACGTTGTTCGAATAGCTTAGGTTTTACACTTTGAAAATTCCGCACGTAGATACTCCACTCGCGCTGAAAGTCTGTGGTGACGTTGCATTGTGTAGAGCGATTACTTAAGCCAGCTTACACACCTTGTGAGCCCCGGGATATCATATAAAAGACTTTTTACACGTTTCTCATATAAATAGCTTCGTCTCTTTGAGACTTCTATATTTTTTTTTATTTTCATTTAGCTTGTTTAATTACATTGCACGTATCGGTGTTAATTACATATTATTTGTATAACAAAATAATAATATTAACGCTTACCCTCCTTTAAAAGAGAATTTAATTCTTGTGTCAAAAAGTGGAAGGCATTGTCATACATATTATTGATGTAATCTTTTATCTTACTGAGATCTATAAGTATATAATAAGTTATTAAAAAAAATTCACTGCGCATTAGGGTGGGCCATAATTTTTTTCTACTTTTTAAGGGGCACAGCAATAAAAAGTTTCAAAATGGTCTCAAAGTAATCTGTGTGGAACATTATCAAATTCTGAGTTTATCTGCCTCCGGATTGATATTGATTATTCGATTGTTTTTTCGATATAAGTCCCTATTACGGTTCCAACCAGTAATCGTTGATTATTTCATACATGGGCAATTCGTTTTGATTACAGGCGTGAGATTGTTGTAACATTGTCGTGACAAAAATTGAAGAAATATAAATATAAGAGCTTCCATTCCTACTGTTAAACACATATTGTTGAGGATTTTCGCACTATTTGAAATATTATAATAATGTAACGAGGCTAAAAAGATTTGCGCACTCCTGTCACTTGCCAAAACACTGTCGAAGAATCTAGAATGATCAACGGCTTTCGGGAGGCATCTGAAACATTTGAGAAACTTCTATAAAAACCTAGAAGCAGCGAGAATCTTCTCCTAATTACTGCAAAAGTCTAGGATGTTCGATACCTCGATACACGAATATAAATACGGGGCCAGGCAGCGCGCGAGATGTCGATTAGCGTGTTGAGCGAAAACAAAAGCAAAGTCAGTCGCGGGGCCACGGTGGCCAACCGTGTGATAACTCAGGCGAATATTTTAGCAAAGTTCTTACATACTTACTTTTTTCTTCTGAATGAAGGTTTGAACTTTGTGGTGATATTATTATTAAAATAAAACACAAATCACTTTGTTTTCACCACTTTATTAGATATACAATCCACATGTTTCGAGAACAATGTTCTCTTCTTCAGGATTGTTTGTGTAATAAACCATAATAATGTGTAATAATTGTGTAATAATGTGTAACAAATAAAAAGAAGCGAAAAATACGTGCATAACTAGATGGAATGTTCTAGTGTATGTTTAATAAAGTGTTAAAGCGACGATAATTGATCTGGTTACAAGTGATATAACGAGTTAAATACTGTAATTGACTGACTAATTGTTAAGTGAATTTGCATATTAAATAATTTATTTATCAGTAATTAATAAATTGCTAATAAATTTCCAGGGGCTTCATTCTTTCCTCCCGCAGCAATTATAATAGAAATTTTAATTTTGTCAACATTTTCTTGTAACCAGTAAATTTTACTGATATAATTTAACTTTTCTTTATAGATCACATTAAAAATTTTTTTTCACCTTGCCATAAGAGCTCATAATTTAAGAAAATGAATTATTACGGTCAAAATACTGCAGACCAAATTTGTCTTCTATACCAAATCATTAAATTAAATATCTTAGAAGATACGACGAGTTTAAAGAAATAAGAAGTGGCCATAATGGTCACGGGTCGGCAGGCGACATCTATCAAATAGGGTGATTGCTATCATCAAATATTATTATTTTATTTTCTGAATTAATTAATTAAAGTATATCACTATAAAAAAAACTGTACCGGGCAAAGCCGGGCCGGTTTTCTAGTAAAATATAAATTTATAGCACAACCGAATAGGTGACGACGCACCGCCCTACGCAATCTTTCAAGAGGGAGATAAAAAAGGTCGGAAAGAGATAAAAAATCGAGAAGTAAGGAAGAATGGATAGAAATATAAAGTTATGTACATAATCATTGTACACATTTACTGTTTGGGTAGGTACATAGCGAGGCGGGGGAAGGGGGGGTCCGGGCGTGGGGTGGGGTAAGTTGCAGAAAAACATAAATGGTTTCCTCATTGAAAAACTTTCTCGAAAGAGTTAATCGCCGCAGTTTGTGTCGGCAAATTCGAGATATTATTTAAATTAAGATTTATATTATACTTCCACGAACAACATTAAAAGATATACAAAAATAAGATTAATAATCTTCTAAATAATCTGAAGATATAAAATGGAATGTAAACTTATTAATTTTTTTCTAATAAGTGTGAAAAAATGACTATTTTATGAATAATAAATAAAAAATATAGAGATCATTAATACTGCCATTGGTAATTAACACTGGAAATTAACTAGCGATTTATTAATTAGTAATTAATTATTTTAATAAATTGGCAAAGTCACCTACTACTTATCTCAAATTTACATTTTTTAGCAAATTATCACTCGACTATGAACACTTTATTATCGCTGGGTAATACTTTATTTACCACTTCCTAGAATATTCCATTCAAATTATTGCACGTAAGTGGGTATCGCTTATTTTCAACGCCAGTTAGATACTTCGCTCGATTATTTCGCTTAATATCTATCACTCTGAGTTACACAACTGGCCGCCCCGTCGCCGTTCCGTGGCTGATATCGCCACGCTGATATTCAACACTCGCCCCATATATTTTATTAACCATCCATTCCCCGCTTATATGTTCTACATGACCAAACCATCTCAGCACTCCTTTCTCTAGTCTATCTACCACACTACAGCCAGAATTATATTTACTTCTAATTTTAAACCAAATTAATTACTCAATTAGAAAGACATACAGAAAAATCAAATCCATGAAAAAATATTTGACTGCTATAGAGATTCGAACCACGGATCTCCTCCTTTCCGGGGCAGGCGCGTTATCCAATAACGCTATAGAATCCTTGTATATTTCCGCGAATCCCGGTAGCAGTCAAATATTTTTTCGTGGATTTGATTTTTCTGTATGTCTTTCTAATGGATTAATTAATTTTTTTTTTATACATTTCAACTGGCCAGGAGGCCCAATTACAGAAGCGAAATACATCAAAAAACACCCAGGTTGGAGTAAATCACACAGATTTAATTGTGACCTCCCCGGAATCGAACCCGAAACCCTCGGTGTGGGAAGAAAGGGAAGGAATGTGTTCTTGAATATAATCACTTCTAATTTGTTCATTCCTCACCCCATCGACCAAAGATTTTCCACACAAGAATTTCCACCTCTTTCAGTCCACTTTCATTACAATTGATTTAACATTAAGAGGAAAATTTTCGTTTGTGTATTAAATTTCTAGGACAATTTCCCATAAGACTAAACGTTATTAAAATCAGTTGTACCATCAATAAGAAATTACTTTCGAGACATCCTCGATGCGGAAAACACGAGACAAAAGTCATAATTATTACAAAGAAAGCAAAATGTTGCCTCTTTAAGGAGAGCAGTTTTACTAAATACAACGTACGGCACGCCTCGGGTGCTTGCTCCAGTTTTGAGAGCCGAAAAACAATTAAAAAATTTAAATAACTTAAAAATTAAAAAATTAAGTTTTTATATAACTCGCACGCGGACAGAACACGGTGAGAGGATTCTAGATATCTTTGAAAAAAAAATTCTCCGTAAAATTTAAGGCGTCGTAAATGATAAAAGAACAAACATGACACTGATCAGGTCTTCCCGATGCTAGTAGCGTTAACGACGGACATTGTTACATAGAAAAAAGAAACGTCAATTTTTTTAAATCCTTCTTTTATACTTCATTCTTTGAGCCATCTGATAGCGGTAGTGATGGACATCGCTACGCAGAGAAAATATTCACAAAAAAATCTGAATCCATCTTTTATACTTTTTTATTTACCTTTTATTTACAAAAATACAATAACATTTATTATATAACTGTATTATAAATAGTACCTCTTCATTTAAAAGCATTGCTCCTGTGCTCGGACGAGGTACTTTGCATTGTTACGTATAATTATTTTACATTATATTATATATATGGGATGAAGTAGTGGAGTGGAACGTTTTTATTATTTTATATACCACATCAACGTTAAATACAGAACTAAGCATTTACTTGCTTTCGCCTTTTAAACCTCATTATTTTGTACTTCATCATAACTTGAGCAATTTGGCAGTGTCAGTGACATTGTTACATAGAGAATTATGCATTTTTTTCTTTTTATAGATCAAAATTATTTACGAAATCTGGTAGCCTTAGTGACGGACATTGTTGAATTATTACAGAGAATTATGTGTTATGATTTTAAATATAATGCTCGCCGGGGACTTCCTATGTATTTATGATATAAATGTAGTTATTTCGAATGTTATATTTATTTACAAACAACCTACAGGGCTTTTACAAAGAAATAGAGTGAAAATCAAATATTTAAAATACAAATTAATAAAGGTAATATAATGTAAAAAGTAAGTACATATATAACAAAACAGAAACACAAAGGAAACATAATATAATAAAATTTCAAAAAATAAAAAAATAACAATTAATAATATACAGTGAAAAGCAATAGCATAAGCTTAGAAAGTCATAATATAATAAAAATGTTACATAACAGTTAGTTATCTCAGTCGACCAACAATCAAAATAAATACAAATCAATTATTCAAGTCCAATTGACAAATACTAGTAATCTTTCAATACACCTTTTAAAATATGTTTGAATATTATAAAGGCAAAGACGCCAAGTTGCTCGTATTTGTTTGCTAGTCTATGAAGCCTTTGCAGTGGGGAATTAAAGACGTAGTTACTAGCTGCAGTTTCCACATAAAAACACGCACAAGAACACAAGGTCTAGTAGTTGACGACAGTCGATAGTACCATTTATTAATTTGTGTAAAAAGAGAAAGTCCGTCACTATTCTTCTAGTCTTTAGTTTATCAAGAAAGCTAAATGTTTTAATCAATGTTATTTGATAATCGTTTGATTTCATTTATTCAATGTTTTACTTAATATACATACATTAGTAAGGTTTAATTTAGCCATGACTGTCTCACTAGAAAGCAGATCTTCGAGTCTAAATAAAGAAGGAGAAGAAGATATTAAATTTGACATTGTTCCAGAGTCCAATGCGGGAACGCACCCCTGCTGTTTATATTCCCATCCATCTTTTCTCGCAGGTTGTAATTTTAAAAGGGGAGGGTGCGATAAAGAAAATTCGTTATCAAAAATACGTGATAGATCACTGGCGAAGCCATTCACACTTGCTCCTCACAGCGCCCCTCCGCGTCACCCCCATCTTCTTCCGCAGCCCCCGTCATTACTTGTACAAACTTTTCCTTCCAATCAATGCCCGCGCATTTACAACGGATGCAAAAAACTTCGTCATTAGCGATATTATTAAATTCCTTGCCACGTTGTATTGTTTCTGCATTTATCATTGGTAAAATTAATTTCTTTGTGAAATATGTTAGGACACAAGTCAATATTAACACAATGATTTACAAACAACGCTTAATTTATTACACGTTAATATGTTGAATTTTTTATTTTGTATATATATTTATTAATTTTTTGATATTTATTACATTGTAGATATGCCAAACTGCACAGCAGTTTTACGGCATGGTTGCCTTCAATATTTGACAATAATTTTTATTTTATAATGAAGATAGTAGGTCATTATCGAGTGTTGCATGTTTTTTACAAAATGATACATGATATGTACTTATATATTAATGTAAGATTAGGTACATAGCTTTAATATATATTTTTTTAGCTTGTACTTTTTTTAAGCCAATGGAGTTTTTTTGTCTTGCATCATCTCAAAGAATTTATATCTAATTTATTAAAGATTCTTGGCACAATATAATCTTTTTCTTTCGCCATACACGTTATTAGTGATTGGTATTCTCATTGTTCGTCCTGTCGATCTGGTTGCATAGTTATGGTGCGTGTCAGTGTGTATATTAATTTTATTTATCATTTCTTCTAGTATTATGTATAGATGTATATATGTAGGGTATAAAAGCAAAGGCAGCTATATCCATAAAATTAAAAAATATTTTGAATGTAGTCACTGAGGATTACTTATTTAGAAATCACTGTTTTTTTAATTGAAAATAAAGTAGATGCATGTTACAGTATAACTATATAGTATATTTTTTATACATTTTAATTATCTCCAGAAAAGTTTAACTTATGTTTAGAGACAAGAATACAAGATGCATACATAATATCTATTGAATATGTATGTAAGAAAAATATACATTTTTAAAGTGAATCAATGAGTATGAAGAGGCATATAAAGGTAAATAGAAAGTAAAAATATATTATATAAGGAATAAATAATGTTAAGGATAAATGTGTAATAGAGCATAAATGATAAGTATAAGGAAATAAATGGAACAGTGCGGGAATTACAAATAACATAAAATAAATATTAGTGAACATATATACAAATTATTTAGGAGTACAGTTTAATTGTAAATTTTAACTTTAATTTTTTTTTATGATTTTGTATGAATTATTATATTTGTGTTATATATTTCTTGAATTTAGTGTATTTTTCTTCAGCTCTGACATTCATTGATAATTTATTGAAAAATGTAATACCTATATAAGTGTAATTGTGTTTTGTGGCTATTTTATTGTATTTGGGAATGTTTAAGCATCCTATTATTCGTGCTCTTTGGCTATGACTATGAGAATTATGAGTTTGTGGTGAATTTATATTTTGATGAATTATAGATTTTATGTGTCTTAATTTTGCCTTTGCTTTTATACCCCATATATGTAAACATATATGTAAACATTTTATAGATAGTAGGTATTCACTTATACACTTGTCTACGAATGTGTAAAAATTATGTATTTGATTAACATTGACATTTAATGGACATTTAAGGGGTGTATAAGAAAAGTCAGCAATCATATAAAAAAAAAAATTAACGCAGTTACCAAGGATTACTAATTTAGAATGTATTGAATAAGAGATTTTATAGGAAATATAGCCCTATCTCTTCCAAAATCATGTTTCCAAATCACTATTAAAAGCAAAGGCAGCTATATTAACTTCAAACAATTAACCCGTAGATATCAATGATAGACTGAAACTTCAAAGCAAATACAGTTATGTCCAATGGTGTAAATATGTATCTAAAGCAGCAATCTCCTCTATTGGGTATCAAACACAGCACAATCCATATTTAAATGTTAAATATTTATTTATACATGTATATAAAAGGATAACGATTGCTTTAAAAAACACATTTCCAACGAGAAATATTCCAAGAAGTATTCATAAATTCCAGAAATTTTGTAGTGACATTTTTTTTTGTTTTTGTGTCATAAACACCTTAGTAGGATATTGCTACCTTTGCTTTTATATACCTCATTTGTCGTTGTGAAAATTTTAAATGTATTTTAATAGATACATAGAGTATGCAAGTATATTTATGGTACACTTCACCTACACCACTTCTATGAATAATTTATTTATTTATTTAACGTCCTCAAGGGCTTTTACAAAATACACAAAATATAAAATAAAAAAAATGACATAAGACAGATAGATTCAAGTACATGTAATAGATTTGTGTAAATTTAGATTGCTGTTAAAAGATTCAAGTACATATAATAGATTTGTGTAAATTTAGATTGCAGTTAAAAAGATTCAAGTACATATTATAGATTTTTGTAAATTAAAAAGAGACGTTTAAGCAGTAAGAAGAAAAAGAAAAATTTATTATCCATTACTATTTAGTTGAAATGTAAAGAATTGTATCAATTTTTTCGTACACCTACACAGTTATATTATCGGCAAAAATGTCGACCGCCCCCGCATGTTCATTCCCTAATGAGTGTATAATTCTAAAAAATATATGATTTACATTACAACATAAGATTTAAAAATCTTTTGATTTTGTCAGAATGATAATTTTTATATATTCAAAATGCTTCGTTTTTATATGAACAAGTGATTTTATTTAATAAATTATGTTTATTAGCACCCTTTAGGGAATCAAATTCTATTAAGTTTTGAATTATAAACTGAATGGTTTCATACGAAATAATATTAAAATTGGTCAACATTTAAAAAATTGAGAGAGAGTATTGATTTTTGGGTATTTAAAATAGTGGGGGAGATAGTTTTAAAAATGGGGGTGTGTTTAGGGGAGATTTGAAAAGAACTATGGAGGGATCAATGCTTTTTTTTCCATCTGCCGAATTAGGAATAAAAACTGTCCAACCAATAGGAGGCGACGTGTACGTAGTGGGGGCGGAATTTGAATTAAATTTAAAAATGGAACCGGTGATTGTTGAATCAAATATGGCCGACTCTTGTAGTGTTTATGGATTTTTCGTACCCTTATTTCTTGGGTAATGGAATCTTTTTTCTGATAGTTATGTAGGGTGACGATAGATGCAAGCAAAAATACTGCATAATTACAACTGGATTTCTAGAATTAATTTTAATAATATACCTATACTAGCAATAACCCGTAAAAATTACGTACTTTTATTATATATTTTAGCCGACAGTTAAGTCTGTGAGAGTAGTGTAGTCTTGAAAATGTTAGTGATGGACATTATTAAACAGAGAATCATACTTTTTTTTCTTCTTGAACCTAATTATTATATTAAACCTCATTATTATTTGAGCCATCTGGTAGTGTTAGTGACGAAAATTATTACGTAGAGAATTATACATTTTTTCTACCCTATTTTACAGGCCTAATCATTATTTGAGCTATTTGGTAGCGTTAGTGGTGGAAATTGTTACAAAGATAATCATATATTTTGATTAATGATGCCATATGCGATATAGTAATGGATGCACATTAGTTTTAATTTTCATTAAATTGAAATATATAAAAAAATTAAATCAGATTATTTTATTCAAAATGCACACAGTCAATGTTTTCATTTTATTTAATAACAATTTTGAAATCACACTCATTTTGAAAACGGAATGAGATCAGCTATTGGATTCTAGTTACGGTTACGGATGGATATTCGAAATTATCCATTATTATTGGGGATACACATTACAATTCAACGGTTTTTAGATTGATGCTTTATTTTTAATTTGACGTTTAATTAATATTTGTCGTGATATAATTCTTTTGGGGTTAAATATTTAATCAAAACGCACATAGAGTGCACATGTACACCACATTATTCTATACCACTTACTTCGAGATAGGGTGGAAATCTGCTGAGACGATTAGCCAATGGACATGACGTGAGTGATTATTTCGCTTCAAAGTTGTTGATACCAGTTTAGACAAGTCAAGAAAGGGTCGATTTTTGGACTTTGATGAAGAGGACAAAAGTTGAGCCACTAGGACACTGGACACTGGAAAATAGACACTCTTTTCCCGTGGAATTGACCGCCTTCCAGGAAAATGAGTAGCAGGAATTGAAGTTAGTTATAATAATAATTGAATCATTTATACAGCGCCGTTTTCATGAATACTCATCTCAAGGGTGCTTCACATAAAAAATTATATTACAAGGCAACTTACTTGCTAAAAAACTAATATATTTATTATTAGGGGTGGAAAGCATTAGATTGTGTTGTTACGGTCTAATTCAATAGGTTTTTATATGATTGTTTAAATAAGTTGTTTTTTGAACTGCGGAAAGCTGTATGTTTCTCTCAGTTTAATAGGTAGTTTATTCCATAACTTTGGTCCAGCCACCACGAAGGCACTGTCACCGAAATTGGTTTTGTGGAGGCGATTTTGAAGTAATTCAACTAAACTGCTTGTATTAGGTGTTAATGCTGGGCAAAGTGTTAGTTGTCTGTCATTTGCGGAAAATGTAATGCAGAAGTCGGTAATGTATTAAGGGGCCATGTTGTGAATAGCCTTGAATATTGAGAGGCATAACTTATATTCGATCCTCTCTGGACATTTAAGCCAGTGAAGGTTTTGAAAATGGTGTGAGATATGCGCAGTCTTTGAGACGCCGGTAATGAGTCTTGCGGCGGCATTAAATACCTACAGATTGTAATTTGACTAGATTAATACATTTGAACACAATTTTAAATAACAGAGTGTTAGTAAATTGTTGTAAACCACTACCAGATTTTAGGTCTACCCGTTTCAAAATGTACCCGTCTCTTCGACAGGACCAAAACTACACTACTATGTTCACAACACTATACATCACAACCATAGTATTGTTAACCTTTTACCAATGTTTATCACATGAGTGTTAATCTTGGCAAAGACTAGCATTCACTGCATGCAAGTTAGTGATTTAAATATTAAAAATATTAATAATACAATTTTAAATATTTTTTTCCAAATGAAGGGTGTTTAGGATAATCCATTTGTTTTCTTAATACTATTTCCATTATTAGACGTTATACGATTTCGGGAGAAGTCGGGAGAAGATTTATTTATTTGTCGCTACCCAGCTGATTACAGAGTATAGGAGATTTTCTTGCACTACAGCTTGGTAAACTGAAGTTAAGATTTCTAATGACAGATAATGATGGCGATGATATAGCCAAAGCGATTACGCACACTTATTGATTGCATCACTATTTAACAAATTCACTTATCAAATTAGTTTTGATACAGTTAACACAAATTGAAATACATGACAGTGGATAAGAATGAACTGAGAAAAGCGGGAAGCCTTTAAATAAATCAGACACCACCTAAATATACAGACGTGAACTAACATATTATTCTTGGTACATAACCACGTTCCTCGGATAGTTCCAATACATTTGAGTTGTTTAAAAAACTACTACGAGCTTGTAAATTTTATTTTTATTGTAAATTTTTAACAATTATGAAAAGACTGATTTACAGTGTATTGGTAAATAAGTCTTGCTTTATTAGAAGAAGACGTTTTCACTTAAAAATACTGAGTTTGAAACGAAATTAAAAAAGCAACTTCCATTGCAAGAAATGCGTTTTATTTACTACATTAATTGCGGAAAAATGTGTATTAAAAATACGCGAGGGGGACATTCCTTTGCTGCATTCTTACTCACTTTCCCGGTTGGTTTAAGTTCATCTCTGTAAATTATACTCTGTGAAATATATATTTTATTTACTCACATTTTTAAATGATTTCGATCTTATTCACACAAATGGAATACTTTAATGATTTTTAAAAAACACAGCACACAAACTTCAAACTTCACAATATAAAAGTTGACCTCAGACTAAAATCAAAATCTATCCTAGGCTAGTACCGCCAAGTCTTGAGAACTGGTTTTGAAAAATGACAAAGGAATGCGGAAATACCTGAACCCTACGCAAAGGTAAAAAATGGCAATATTGTTCGACCCCCTTCCCTACCTGCGGACAATGGCGACCTTTTTGACCCGTAGGGTCATTCTTCACCTCTTCCGTACGCCCTGATTTGCATACTGGAAGTGACCTAACCGGTTTTCACACGTTTTTAGTCCGAGAGGGGTCCAAATTACCCCGGCGGTGTCTGCTGGTCATCGCAGGGTTGGCGCAACTCGCTCGTGTGATATGATCGTAAATTTTACGATATATTTTTTTGAAAATATACATGTATACCTAGGCACGTGAATTAATAGTCGTATATATTTTTTATTTATTAATTAATTAACGCCCTTTAGGGCTTTTACAACAGATAGGTAAAGTGCACTTTAACAGAATATATAGTTTAAAGAAAAAAATATATTAACATGTCAACATAATAATGACATAAAGAGGAAAGAAAATACTTAAAATACAGATACAAATATATAAAGATAAATATAATATAAAGTAATAAGCAAGTATATAAAAAGCAGAAGCATAATAAAAACATAATATAATAGAAATTTAAAAATAAAAAAAGTAATAATGTAGAGTGAAAAGATATAGCACAAGCTTTGAAAGTCATATTATAATAAAAAATATACATACACATACAAATCAATTATTTAAGTCCAATTCAACAAATACTAGTAATCTTTCAATACACCTTTAAATATATGTTTGAATAATATATGGTTATTGGCGAAGACGTCCAGTTGCTCGTATCTGTTTGCTAGTCTAGGAAGCCTTTGCAGTGTGATATACCTACTTGGAATATTTATATATATATACGAATACAGTTAAGTAGACTGAAATTATGTTTTAATTAAATATAGGATGTATTAATTAAATAAATGACGTATTAATTAAATATACGTACAAATACAAATCAATTATTTAAGTCCAATTCGCCAATACTAGTAATCTTTCAATACACTTTTTAACACATGTTTGAATAATATACAGTTATTAGCAATGACGTCCAGTTGCTCGTATCTGTTTGCTAGTCTAGGAAGCCTTTGCAGTGGGATGTGCTTGGAATGTGTACATATATACGAATACTGTTAAGTAGACTGAAATGATGTATTAATTAAATAACTTTGTGTTGACCACTTGGAGTAACTAGACTGAATGTTTTTGCTCCTTGAATCAGTACAATCTGCTTTTAGTTAATTTTTGTTTTAAATTTTCTTCTTTGTTTATATATTTATTTTGTTATTATGTTTATTTTTATAATTTTTTTTTTATTATTATTCTTAATTGTATATACTTTTTATTATTAATTTTACAAAAAGTTTTTTTACTTATTAGAAGTATTATTATCTATAATCGTCTATTAATGTTTTTGGTTACTACTCATTAGTGTTTTTACGATTGCATACTTTTTACAATATGTTTTTTTTTCCTTTTTATTACTTATTTTTGTTGATTATTAAAATCGCATTTTTTATTAAAACCGTTTATTTAGAAAATACATTTTTATGTTAGGCTGGACCATGACCTAATATAAATAGTTACGGAGATATGCAAAATTTATATATTTTTTCTTTTTTTTGGATTATGAAAAAATCAGACGTTTTAATACAAGTCAAATAAAATGATAGAATTGAAAAAATTTAGAACAGAATTTTTTTCACAGGGTTTTTATCATTTTATTTGAGATGTATTGAAGCGAATGAATTTTTCATCATCTATTTGAATTTAAGTAATGATAGTTTAACTTTTTGCAAGAAATAAGTTAGAATTATTGAAAAAAAAGTGCAAATTTAATAATGTTTATAACTATTGATTATGAGTATTAATTGATTTCTTGAATATTTTCGACCCATTATCAAAGCAGGAATCTACCTAAACAACTACTTCATAGCTATGAGATACCCTGTATATAACAGTAAGATAAGTGACCAGGTGAGCTGCGTTTTAGAATTGTTTTGGGTTCTTCTGCCGCGTATCTCTGAGCTCCCTGGCCGACGACCATGAATAGGCATCTTATAATGTTATGTAGGTCATTTATTCGGGTGACCTTCAGTACAAACGATGGTCTTAAAAACCACAATACAGGGGGACTACTTTCGCTTATTTCGGGATACAGGGTGACCCGAAAGAAACTAAATTCATTTAATTTAAAATTCTGGTATGAAAATATTTTCTATCGACCTTTTTTTGGTATACTTGAAAGACGCTGACCAGGAAGTTGGTGGTTCGATCCTCATTCCAGGTAGGTAGTAATTTTTCTTATTGCTTGTTATGACGCAGAATAATAAAATATTCATACTGAATACTGACAACAATACGGCGTCACACAACGCAGGGTCAGTCATCCGCAACCGTATTCTCTCGAAGATTCTAAAACATTCCATTGTGCACTAAAAAAATACTTTGGAACCGTCTAGAATGCTATACAATAAATCTCTCGAAGGAATTTATCTATAAAAGACATCACGCGGGATCAGGCAATTCACTTCGTAACTATAGGCGTGCGACATCTCAGCGTTACAAGCAGTGTGATCAGTGATTAGTTGTGGTGATATTACAACCCGCGATACTACCAACAGAGCGAGCACAGTGATACCAGCGAAAATGAATAAAGGGATATCGGAGCGAGAAGTTCCAGAAATTAACATTGAACGAAGTTTACAAAAACGTGATCTAAGCAACAAGAACAGTGTTAATTAGTGTGAATTAAGGAACAGTACAAAAATAAGTATGTAGAATATTTTGGAGACATTCAGTGACTAAAATTAAGAACGGTACCAACATTTAACTCGTGTCAGTGACTTTCTTTGGTAATAAATTAAACTAAATTAATTTCAAGTGTTTTCATTTGTCTCCTAAAGCCACGTTCCGTGACAATATTATATAACTTATACAATAGAATAGGACTTAAAAAGATTGTATGTAAGGTTTATATTAAAAATGTATATTTCGCCACTGCTCACTCACTACTCCGGTACGACATTATTGCGTTGGAAGGAGCAAACAATAACATATTGAAATCAATATAGTTATACAGAAAACAATTATTAAATTTATTTTTTAACATGAATTAACTTTCTCAACACTTTTTACAACATGCCCAGTTCGGGAAAAGGAAAATTGTTAATAAAAAATCTGTCATCCAATTAATTAAATAAAATTGAAGCGACGTACTCCACGCGATTCTTTCTTTCGAACTTTTCTGGAATTTTCTTGTACATTTTCGTGCATTCTATTGATTTCTAGTTATTCTCAATTATGTGTAGTTCTCCTGATTTAGAATCCTATGAAGCTAATATAAACTTATTGAAGACCCTTGTTTATTTCTAGATAAGGTGAGCTGGACGTCTATGGGGGATGCTGGACAGGACTACGTAGCGGCACGCGCATCACGCGGAAAGGTGGGAATAGTCCCGCTTTGCCAAGATCTCTTCATCTCGTTCATAAATTGTAAACCTTCATTACATTGTAATCTCGTGCGTAAAAAAATGAGTGCTTTCATGTAAGTATCTTCTTTTGTCCACGCAACCCAGTTGACTCGATTCCTCTTGTAGGAGTTACCCTATACATAGCCACGGTCCTGAACAGACCATCAACACGTGCATAGTATAGCCGTGGATTCGTCAGCGGTCCATCCAGCAACACGAGGACGGTGAGGTCGGCGCTCCAGTACCACACTGGTCGCAGGTACGCGCCGGGTACGGGCACGAAGCACGAGTGACATCAGCGGGCGTGACGAATCCTCCATGCTCACGTGTGCCAGGCCACACATCTTCGGACGAGTAGGAATCCTTTGTTCTCAAACAATATAAAAAGCAGCCTATCAGGAATGTGGGCATGTCAGTCTGTTCCATACCTCCGGCGGGTGGCCGGAGTCTATGGCTCTTAGAGTATCTATCATTGTCTTTGTAATCATACTCATATTTTGTACTTGTTTTATCGAGATAATAAATCATTAAATATTCTACGCCCTTGGAGCTTTTCCGTCGCATGACGGTGGTGACCTCAAAAAGCAACTGCTCCCCAAAGCAACTCCAAACCACCCAAAGTGGTGACCCCGACGTGATCAAAAGATGGGCCCAAGCCTATCTCCAGTGTCAAAGAAACAAATTGGTAACCCTGACGTGAGAAGTCGGGATCACCCCAAACTCTCATTCCTCACTGTAAACCAAGGTGAAGATTGATACATCTGAACATTGAATGTTTTTAGCGACAATTTCTATTTTAAAATAGTCAGTACCTACTTACGTTCATATTTTATTAATAAAATAGTCAGTACCTATCTACATATGTTATTCATGAAGTAATCAGAATCTATTTATATATTTTATTACTTAAAAATTATATAAACTTATCCACATATATATATTCTTTATTTCTGAATGGTACATAATCGAGAAATTCCCGATGACATCAAATGATTTACAGTAAATTTGAAAATATAGAAGAATTTAGAATGAACGGTGGAAATGCCGACTAAATTCGCGAAACGTCTGGAAACCTGAAACGGTATATAAACGGAGCGACGCCATTGCGGAGGACAGTTAGTAATTTATTTATTTATTAATAATAAACGCCTTAGTGGGCTTTTACAGTACATTTTTATATGCCTAACACAAAACACGTTTTACAGTAAATTATTAAAAATAATAATATAAATATAACATATTTAAAATAAATGAACAATATGAAATGTAACAACATAAATGTATCAATATAAAATAAAATAAAATGAACAATAGAAATGAGCAATATAGACGATGATTAATTAGTACACAAGCAAACAGTAATAATTAGAAACCTTTAAAATAAAGATAGTTAAACCAATATACCAGATAAATAAGATAGGAAGATAAAATAAACCAAAAAAAATTTATAAAAGATAAAATAAAAACATATTTAAAAGGGCAATCAACAATAATTAAGTTACTTAATAATAAATAAATATATATAATTCATGGAGATCAAAACATAAGTAAAAATTTAGTCCATGAAACTGTAATTAATTCTATTGGCATATTCTAATATAAAGATAATAAAGGTAATATTAAGATTAAAAACATATTTCCAACAAATATACAAACCAATGAAAACAGTAAAACTTTGTAACCTCCTTGTGTTAACGCTTACAGCATCATTTATACCCCTTTCAAAGACCAGTCCAGGGTGATCTTTGCACATCTTTTTACATCCCTTGCAACCCTCCGGCCGCTGCATCTTTTGTTCCGGAGCCAAACAACCCCTATTTTTATTATCTTTCGTCATCCGGGATATTTATTTATTTAAGCACAACACATTTTCGCCAACATTTTTATTACAGAGGTCATTAAGATCCTTTTTTTTTGTATTGATAATTAAATAATCGTACCAGATTCAAATCCTTACAAATCAAGTTGGGTGTCGAGTTTTTATTTTGCTGTTAAATATATTGCCTGTCTTTGTAAATAATTCCGTTAGATCTTGATTATATGATTTTAAGATGTAACTTTCTGCATTTGAGATAAATTTGAATTAAGAACCTCGAAGTTCTTTAGAATAAGTCAGTATCCTAATAATGATGGTTATTTTTCTCCCACTACAAGAATTTGTCATACATATTGACTACAGACTCCCTCGTAATATGTTAATGACGACAAAAACACCGAAATCTCTCGGACCTTCCACTACATTCCGGAACAAACTTCTGGAATTAGCTAGATCATTCGAGAAACACCTGGAGAAGCCTAGAAGCGATGAGAATGTTCTCCTAAACACTGGAAAAATCTAGGAGGTTTGATAATCCTGTTTTTGGATATAAAAATTTGGAGTGGAGAGTTGTCGTGTTTGGTAGATAACGGTAGATGACGCTCAGTATGGTCAATCATGAAATACGAAGCGATAAAGAGAGCGAATAATCAAGAGAAGTACCTAATTGCCGTTGAAAATAAATGCGATAAATACTACGAGTGAGATTTGGATAGAATATTCTTGTCAATGTTAAATACGTGTTACACAGCGATGACAGAATGTTTATTTAAAAGTGATATACCACGAAATAGTGTAATTTAAAAATCTGTTTAATGTACAAAGTCATTAAAAACTATTTAAACTTTACGCTATTCCTTAAATTACACTATTTTGAAATATATCACTCGTAAATGAACACTTTATTATCGCTGGGTTTTCTCGAACGTTGTATTTATCACATTTATTTATTTCGCCAATAAGGTCGTCTCATGGCTCGCGCATACATCGCACTGAATGAGCTGTCAAACTCGACAACTGAACTCCCGCTGCGGCATGGTTTCATATTTAATCAAACGCTGGTATTTCCGTACTTTCTAGATTATTCTAGTGTTTAGGAGAAGGTCCTCGTCGCCTCTCGGGTGTTCCAGACGTTTCCCCAATGTTGTACATCATCCTAGATTATTATAGGCCCTTTTCGATCTTTAGATAGTCTTGTGACATATTACGAGGAATTCCGACAGTGCGCAATTCGTTTTGCTTTCCATTCCGTGACATATTCTGAATTTCTATAAAATAAGATAAAAATATTCACAATATTTTTTTATTTTTTAATTTTGATTTTATTTTGTATTTATTTAATTTATGGTACAAATACAGTTCTTATATATAACATATCAGATAAAACATTTTTTAAAAATACTTGGTAGTCATGTAGACCTCATCATGAAGAGAAGAATATTGAAACGAAAAATTAATATCCGTCAAAAGGGATGATCTGGACCCCAAAAAAGATTTTGAAATTAGCATAATATCTCATAACGGCCGCATTGTCCCGAAACTGGACCACAAAGGGTTGTCCGTTGCACCGAACTTGCGGAACTAACCCTTTAGTGACCCAAACCGGTTCTCACGTGCCGCTTTTTAATTGTTCGTCTCCTGAACGGGTTAGCGGACCCTAATTTTGTTCCGGTGTTAAATGTTGCTGCATTGCGATACTAAAATTGTATTTTAAATGGATGGCCAATTTCAAAAATCCAGAATTCCATAACAGAAATATTTAAATATTTCACTTTGTTCCTGACGATATTTTCATAAAAGAATGCAGTTGTACAGAATATTAATTTCCTTTATTATTAACAAAAAATCTTAATCAAGGTACAACATTATTATAAATAAAAAACTAACCCATAAAAACCAAGTTTTTATTATACTCCCTTTCTTTGTAAAATATAACAACAATTAAAGACGAATTAAAACATATAACATAACACTAAACTTGCAGGAATTTAATATATTTCTAAAATGTCAGATGTTTTGAGCTTTTTTGATATGACACTTCATGCTTTGAAGATTAAATTCTAAAATCATTTGTCAGTCAATTTAATCAAGATTTTGATATATTTGTGAATTTTGCTGTCATCTGTGAACCAATTGTCATAAATTTTTGAAATTCGTAGTGAAGTACCTATTACATATACCGATGGAGTAATTCAAATTTTAAATATTCCGTGACGTCGTCAGGCCGCTGTTGGTAGTAATCAAACATTTGTATGGTTTCCAATTTTAAAAAATCAATTGAATTTCCTAAAATCCAAAATTATAATATAATTATTTTTTTTAACGAAAATTTGATAGATCTTCTTGATCGTCGCCACGAGTCTACTTGCAAAGTTTCAGCTCGATTGAATCACGGGAAAAGGGTTAAAAATCGATCCTAAGTTTTTTCGTCAAGAAAACAAGCAAGCAGAGGCCACGAGTTAAAAGAAAGGAAGTAAAAAATAGACCTTACTCACTAGCATTAAGGCAGGATTCTACTTTCGGCACTCAAAAAAATACTATTTTTATTATTTTTTGTGAGATTATTAATAAAGATATTGATATAAAATTTATAAATAAATATTATGCAGTTTTAATATACAAAAATACCATTTGAATACAATGCCATGGTTAGTAGGTGGATCTGCGCTGGTGACGAAATTTCAAAAATGGGCCATCTAAAACAGATTTATTTTTAATTTTTAGGTTCAATATATGACAACCGACTGAACTAGAATTTTATATACATGCAAAAATAACTAAATGGCGACAAAAAGAAAGGAATGAAAAAAAAAAAATATTTTTATCATATTTTTTCACTGCTTTTTGCCAAAAATTTTTTTATTTTTAATTCTTCTACTTTAGTCGGCTGCTGGTGATAGATATATTTAACCTAAAAATTTTCTGCTTTAAATGGTCCATTTTTGAAATTTCAACACCAGCGCAGACTCACTTACTAATAGAGGCATTGTATTCAAATGGTGTTTTTGTATGTTAAAAATGCATAAAATATTTACTAAAATTTTTTTGACAGTATTTCAAGAGTGTATTCATTAAGCTTAATAAATTTTATATCAATTTCTTTAATCATGATCTCATAAAAAATCATAAAAATAGCCTTTTTTCGAGCGCCCAAAGTAGAATCCTGCCGAGTCTCTGGCGATGCAAAATTCACTTTTTTTTCTCGTACCTCCTCTTGCTTTTTTATTTTTGTACGAAAATACATCATATTTAAATTTATTCATAAGGTTCCATATATTTTAAATATGAATATTTTCCTAAAATTACATAAATTAAATTATTTAATCTAATTTATGTGTGGGATTGCACGAACCTCCCCACAATCTGGAATAAAGTTATATTTATTTATTTAATTTATTTAAATCAAATAAATAAACTGCTTCATTTTTTTTATTAGTAAAATAGAGATGACATTTTTTTATTTAGAAATACAAATCCTACATATTAAATTTACATTTTTTTAAGACTTTGTTAGTCATGTAGACCTCATCAGTGAAGAGAAGCTCTTGAGTCTGATAAGGGAGCCTCAGTTATTATTTTGTACGTGGGTATATATGTAAGTCATTTAATAATACGGGTGGTTATAAGTATATCTCGATAGGTATAGATTATTGTAGTAGTTAATGGCTCCATAAATATAGTGGTTCTGCATTTGGGTTATTTTAAAATTAGGAGGTTTTTAAAAACTAATATTATAAAGTAAACAATTGTATAAAATTTATTTAATTATTGCAAAACCTATGAGTTTGTTTACTTACAAATTATGTCTAAAAACATTGTTTTTAATAAATATTATGTTTTTTTGTGTGTTTTCTTTTCAACACTTTATGACCAATTGACAACTTTGTTATTTGAATAAATTAAAAGAAGAGACAATTATTTTAATTCATGCTAAAACCAGCTTTATATTCTTTCTAAATTTGTTTATTCTTTATTCTAACTTATGTGCATATGACAGATATACGAAATTAATGTATTAATGCAAATAAATCATTGATATACGACATAAGTTACTTTAGTCTAATGTTTTTTAGAAGATAAGTCAAAAATATTGAAAGAAAATGCAAACTTTGAAGACGCTTATTTCTGTAACTGTAATGTTAATAACTTCTTCTTCAAACAAAGTAAAATAATTTTAAGGTGATATTATTAATATAATTAACAGAAATAAACTTTGTTTTCACCTTGTTTTCACTTTGTATTGAAAATATCAACATGTTTCAGAGCCCATGTTGATATTTTCAATAAAAAAGTGGTGAAAACAAAGTTGATTTCTATTAATTATAGTAATGTTAATAAACTAATAATTTTACACTTTTATTTCCTATATATCCTATATGGTATTGTGGATAAGCTTCATTACAACATTTTTGAGTATACGTGGTTTATTTAATATTTCAGTTAAGATGGTAACATACGAAGATGATGAACAAGAGATTGATCTCCATCAAGTGGGATAGATCACGTCTAAGAAACTACCACAGCTTCGCCACGTGGCCATGAACCAAAACTCAATTGAGAGTAGGTAATATAAATAATTTTATCTTATTTATTTATTAATCAACTGTGGGCTTTTAGAGTACAATAAAGTTACAAGGATATTTATATAGCTAAAATAAAAGATATTTAAGAAAAATAAACAATATATAAAAACAATGATTAAGTTTGTGTTTACTGGGATATTATGCCGTGTTGTTACGACCTTTCGGGCCGACGTTTCGGATCCCATTGCAGGGTCCATCATCAGGGCTGATGTGTGACACATTCTGTGATAGATTCTGAGTGGCCGTGAAAACCTAAGAACATTCTTAAACAATGATTAGTACAAAAGCAATCAGTAATAATTAAAAATCTTTGAAACATTTATAATAAAGAAAAATAAAGATAACTAAACCAATATACCAAATAAATAAGATAAGAAGATAAAATAAACCAAAAAATAATCAATAAAACATATTTCAAAAGCAAATTCACAATAATTAGGACATTTAAAAATAAATAAAAATATAATGGGGAACAAAAAATGCATCAAAATTTAGTCTATTAAACTGTAATAAGTTCTAATGACATAATAAGTAAGTACTTAAGTAATTCTTTAATTCGGATATGCTCCTACAAAGAAAAATGTCTACGAATTTCGAGAATTTGTTTTCAAGGCGATGCATGCGTGTTAACGGTGAATTTAGTGCACAGTTATTCCTGTGGGTATCTTGAATAATATAAATAATTGTGTCTTGATACAAAATAATAATAAATCTATTTCACTTCACGTGAAATGATTCATTAAAAAATAACAAGACACATTGCTCAAATTTCGAACATCTGTTCTTCGACAGCTGGACGGCCAGAACTGGTTTTAAAAATGTCCCATTGTGGAAAGATCGATTCATGCAGGCAGAATGACCCGAAAACCTAATTTGCATTCTGATCCGACGGGTTCTGGCCGGACAGGGGTGAGTGGGGCTGCCCTTCCGGTGGGAGCCGAGGGGTGGGGCAAGGGGATGTTAGGTACCGCTCAGATGCACATTCTCGCATGCAGCTCAAGAGGGCATCTGCATCTTGCTATCAAGTAAAAATTGACATTTTAAAATAATTTAAAAAAAATATTATTTTAAATTTTTTTATTATTTTTTTTAATTCTTAAAATAGATAATATAACAACATTTATATTTCCTAATATATACATTGTAAAAATCAGTATATCAAATTTCTAATCAAAAGTGCGTATCACAAACTTTCTTAGTTTTTTCTTAAAAATTTTGATTTTTTTTTCCGTCTCTAATATCCTCTGGCAGACTCAAATACGACTTCATCCCATTGAACATCACATAAGTTTTTAAATAATTTAATTCATCAATCTACTTAGGAATCGGGCACTGAAGTTATATCGTGTTTTCAATAAATACGAGTATTTATTTATTGGCCGAACGAGTCAATAAAATCGCGTTTTGAGTTAAGTATGTAGAGTTGTTCTTTAGATACATAACCAGCAAGGAAAAATTAGATGACAGAAAATAAAATAAAATGTTTATTTTTAATGAAATTTAAAATAAGTTAAGTTTTAATACATATTATTATTATTAAGTAACGCAAGTTAAGTGTTATTTTAAAAGTGACAGCTGTTTCGGTTTGTAAGGCTATTGCCAAACAGTGGATATACCATATAATATAATCGACTTACTTTGAAGGTTTATGTTACCCTTTCTCATATGGATAATTATAATGTTTTCGGAGAAGCCCAATATTAAGATTTTTTTTTCTAGGCACTTATCGTTATAGATTCCCCGGTTTACAAATGCAGAACTTAATAATAATACAAAAAACCATAAATAAAATAAAATGTGACATTTTGACAAATGAAGGACAAGTGGTATGATTAATTATTTGAAAAGAATTGCAAAAAATAACGACATTAGAAAACTTAGTTCAACGTTCTTGTGCAAAAAACAAAACTACAGGTGCATAAATAAGATAAAAAAGAAATTCCCGAAATTTTTTTTGACTCTCCTGAAAACCTGCATTTTTGACTTATTCTATTGTTCATTAGATATTGTCTATTTTATGTTTTGATTTATTTAATAAAACACGACCTGAATTGGGCTTTCACATAATATAAAACACAAAATAGCGTAGCTGTCTAAGTATATAATAATAACATTAAAAAATGGAAGTAATATCAATAATATGAATACAAACAGTAATAATTCTCGGTGTGTAGTTTTCTGGGATATTCTGCCGTGTATATCTGACTTCTCAGCAGACGTTTCGGATCCCTTTGCAGGGTCCATCATCATCACTGATGCAATGGGAATATACCAGAAAAGTACATACATAAGATTCTAAACGGCCGTGAAAAACGGAGTACATTTTAAAATAATTAAATAATAAGTTGGTACAAAGGAAATAAGTATCTAACTTAATATAGTATATAAGGAAATTATTTTTACATAAAAAAATTGAAATTTCATTAAATCCCAAGTATAATAATTTCGTTGTCTGTCCATCTGTCCGTCCGTCCGTTCGTCTGTCTATCTGTCCTCGTAACTTTGTAAAACGTCCGTAATTTCGTTCGAATTCACAGTTAAAAGAACGAAATAAAATGACTGGAGATGGGACTTGAACCCCAGGCGATCAAACTCAAACGAGACCCTTCAAAAATGTACTACATTTACAACTTAGCAAAGACGCGAACTAATTGTACCCAAAAATATTTAGAGCGCACAATATATTTTCTCTAGGTTCACTAAGTGCTTTATAAAATTTTTTCTCTACAATAAACGGCATCTCCTGTGTCGTGTAGTGGCTAGAATATCTAGCTCTCATTCAGGAAATTATTTTTCTAATTTTATTTTTGATGTCTATTTTATTCATAATATTAATTATTTAATTATGTTGTCGCTTTAGTTTTACGTACGCACAATCACCACAATCGCCAGGGTTTAAAATAGTAAATTACCAGCCGGCAGGAGAAATATAAAAAAAAGTGTTCAAATACAGTCGTCACTCTCTGCAACGAAACTCCCTATAGCAAAAAACTCTCTATAACGTAAAAATAAAACCCACTTGTTTGGTTTAGCATAAGAACCCATGTATTAATTCACTCTCTATAACAAAATGGCTCGTACTGTATAGCGAAAGAATTGGTACACTAACGCCAAAAAAGAGACATCTCGAAAGTCAGTTTTTCAGTTTTTTTAGCTGCTACCGGAATTCCAAACAACGGTTAATTTACAATGATGGCCCTAGGTTAATTGAAGCAGTTAAAATATTAAAACATTAGATAGGTACACAGTATTTTGGAATATCAGAAGAGTGTGAACGAAGTTGACTTGTTAATGTTTTAATTTATATATGAAGACCCCATGGCAAGAAGTTGTTAACTAACATTCAAGTCATTTTAAGGTAATTAGACATTTGCATTTCGCCTTTGAAAAATATGTTTTATTGCTATTTCAAGTTTAATTTATATTGATTTATGTCATGAAAATATTAAAAAAGTATTTACAAATTAAAAAAACGCATTTATGTACGAAAAAATAAAAATATACTAATTTTCCCTAAAAAAAGTAGTTAACAACCATTTTTTCGCCTCTGGAACTCATTTTTAACAGAATAACACCTTTTTAAAATTGATAAAATACGAATAGTAAACAACCCTTCTAATGCTATCCGTTTTTACCATCCATTATCCAAAATTACGAAATACCTGGCATGTTAATTAATAAAACAAAACATGGTATGTATCATTTAAAATTATTGGAAATAATATATAAGTACATATTATAATAGTCTTCAAATAAAAACAAATATACGACAGTACTGCCAGAGTAAAATTTATATTAACCATAAATATTCCAATTAAATTAAATGGCGTGTTAATTTCAGAATGATGGCATGAACATGTTATAATTGAAGATAACGTGTTCTTCCCATTAGTAACTGATTTGATTTTTATGAAAAAGCGTAGTTAACATGTTCATCCCTATGATTTGAACATGTTCTAATTATTTTTAAGTTCTGAACTAACTTCCAATGGAAAGAGCGTACAATATTTAGTTTAGACGGCTTATGAACTCATTTTTGACAAAAATGTTAGTTTAATGAGCTTTAACTATTGAAATATAATAGTGTTAATTAAAATATTAAATTATTTATGCTTTACTTACACGGATACAAGTTAATTTGTTCCTCACTCTTTATAACGAAAACTCCCTATAACGAAATAAATTGCTCGGTCCCTTGGATTTCGTTATAGAGAGTGACAACTGTATTTTGATAAAAGTTGTGACTATTTCATAAGTGTCGGCTATTAATAAGTATTTTCTTATTCTTTAAGAACAGGCATGTAAAATTACTGTCATTTTTACTCATTTTATAGTAACTCGTGGCGTCTGCTTGCTTGCTTGCCGGCTTGCCGTCAAAAAAACTTTGGATCGATTTTTGATCCTTTTCCCGTGATCCAATCGAGCTGAAACTTGGCAAGTAGACTCGTGGTTATAATCAAGAAGATCTATCAAATTTTCGTTAAAAAAAATTAATAATTATAGTATAATTTCGGATTTTTAGAAATTTAATTGGTTTTTTCAAATTGGAATCATTAGAAAAGTTTCATTAACAACGGCGGCCCGATAACGTCGCGGAATATTTTCTAAATTTGAATTACTCCGTCGGTATACATAATAGGTTCTTCACTACGAATGTCGAAAATCTAAATTGACTGACAAATGTTTTTAGAATTTAATCTTCAAAGCATGAAGTGTCATATCAAAGCTCAAAACATCTGACATTTTTGAAATATATTAAATTACTGTAAGTTTAGTATTATGTTATATGTTTTAATTCGTCTTTAATTGTTGTTATATTTTACAAAGAAAGAGAGTATAATAAAAACTTGGTTTTTATGGGTTACAGCTAGTATCAATATTAATTGTAATTAAAATTGCTGGTTGAAATAAGAAATGATGCAATTATGTATTTAGTTAGCCGAGTGCGATGTAGCCGTCCATAAATTTCAATGAACTGCGTCGTGCACTACACGACAGAAACACAATTAATTTAAGAAATACAAGGTAATTTAAAAGAAACACAGGAAGGTGCCGGATAATATACTGCGGCGGTGGCCGGAGCTCCTGGAGGAAGTCTTGGCTAACATTAGTTTGGGAATTTACCGAGGGGGGTGAGGGATGAATTTAAAGGGAGGATTTTGAAACGTTTTTGCAGCATCCAGAAATGCAAAAAAATATCATTTTTTTTGGCAAAACCTAAAGTGCTCAATTAATGTATATTATGGATGTCTCATAGAGACGTAACTGTATTTTATTATTATTATTATTATTATGGGAAAGTAGGTATAGAAGTAATTTATGGTGTATATCTGACTTACGATCGATCGTATGGTAGGCTTAAGTGATCACTTTACACATATGTAACGTTCGCCATTTCATATGTGTAAAGTGATCACTCAAGCCTACCATACGATCGGTCGTAAGTCCGATAAACACGGTAAATGACTTCTATACATGTGGATGTGAGACATCCATAATATACATTAATTGATTAATGATGTCTCTGTGACAAGAAATCCAGTACTACCGTTCTGAAAGATTTGAACAAACACAAAAATATCCTAAAGTGCTCATTTACCATGAGAAACCAACTCACAATTATAATATTTTTTAACAGAGTTAAACAAATAAGATAGATTGCGATAATCTTCTAAAATCTTTGTTTTAATCGCAGTGTAATTTATAAAAAAAATTAAATTCACCAGATTAAAGTATACAAATTATTTATTAAAAAACATTCATAAAACAGTACTGCTGTATTGATCTAGAAATCAATTCTTTCCTACTAGGGGCGTGCAGTGAAACATTAGTGCATGACTTTTACGTAAACATATATATTTAAAAATAATCGAAATAATATATTCCTATCATATTTATTATCCAACATATTAACATTTTTCATATTTTGAGAAAAGCGTTTAGCTTTATGAGGGAATTATCAATACAAATATTTTTCATTCAACAACTGGTATTTATATTAAAAGTATTAAAAAGGGATGCCATATATATTTAAGAATTTATGAAGATTCTTAAAACTATATAGCATCTCTTTTCAATAGTTTTCATATAAACACAAGTTGTTAAATGTAAAATATTTACTTCTAATTCAAAAACAGCAAAATAATTTTGTGATGACATTACTAATATATATTAATAAAAATAAACTTAGTTTTCACCACTTTTGTACTGAAAAATATCAACATGTTTCAGAGCCCATGGCCCCTTCGTCAGGATACAATTGTATCCTGACGAAGGTGGTTGTATATGGTGAAAACTAAGTTTATTTTTATTAATTGTAAAATATTTAGAATGATAATGCCCTCATAAGGCGAAACGCGTGTCTCAAAAAATCAAAGCTGTAGAACTTGAAAATATTCCATATATGTGATTACGGAGTTCTATAAACTTTCCTCCGAAACAATAAATTAAAATAGTTATTAACATACTATTCAAATTTTAATATTTAATATTATTTTTTAATCTATGTGCTGTAAAATAATCGAAATTTTCTTCAAATTATTTTTTTATAAATCGATCATTTTAAGGATATAATCAGCTTATTTTGCCTTTAGATCATTCTCAAGAACATTTTCATTTTCAAATCTTCTTCTTCTTCTATCGATCTGCGGCCAGTGTTAAACACAAGTCTTTTTTTCTTTCCACTTTAAAACTGTGCCCAACAAAGAGGAAGAAAAATTATAAAAAAAATAATTTAAAAATAACATATAGTAATACTTGGACCGCATACTTTTGCAGCAATAACTTTGGCTGGATCCCCCCCCTGTCTCCAGCCACCGTGCCGCCGCCCACTTTTAACCCCGCGAGGCCATTATCCACAGTTTTATGTATTTTTACCAGCACATAATTCTTTTTCACTTTGCTGCGGCCAAAAATTCTGCGGGCGGAGATCGTTCAAAACGTTGTAAGTGTGAAAATCTAAGAAATAAAATTAGATGAAAATGTTCCCACCTCATATGCAAATTATTTTAAAACGAGGAGAACCACATAAAATCGAAGGTGGGTGTTTTGGAATAATTTGGAAACATCTGAAAACTAATTGAATGCATGGGAATATGCGAGAATATTCGACAGATAAAAATCAATGTAAATTGCTCCGCACTATAATTTTAGATCCCAGGCAAATACACATTGAAAGAGCAAACTGTGATTCGAGAGAATATAAACAACTAGCGAATAAAAAGTACCTAAGTGTGGAATATTCAAGGGAGCGCAACAATCATCCAAATATACAAAAAATATCAATTATGCAACTCATCAATGAAACCGAACATACAAAAAAACACATCACCAAGATTACAAGCCAACTTTAAAAACCCAAAATGCAATACAAAAAAATATCAACAAAATTTCATATACTA